>PVJC01001879.1:0-29657 GCA_004026665.1 Murina feae
CCGCCATCTCCCCTCCACGCCCGCCCGCCACCTCCCCTCCACGCCCGCCACCCCCCACACACACCAGTACAAAGACCCAGGCCACTGGGCCCACCTCTGTGGGGCGCCTCGGTACTTTGCCAGCCTGTGGGGGCCTCTGAGGAGCCCGGTGACTAGGAGCCTGCGGCCGGTGTTCTCTGAGTCCGTGGCCCGGCGTCCACAGCTCTGTGCTGCTGCTGTGGTCCTAACAGGCTCCTGAGCACCACCAGGCCGGCCGGCAGAGCCCATGCGGGGACGGCCTGGCTCTCCGAGGAGTCGTTTCCATGGACGCTGATGGCCAGGAGCCCCATGTCCTCCCCTACAGGCCTGGACCTCCAGCAGAGCCAGTGCTGCGGGCCCCGCTTCCTGCCATAACACGGCGTCACCGACAGGACCACGCACAGGGCGCCCACAAGCCATCTCCTCAGCTCTGTGCCCTGGGGAAGCCAGCCCGAAGCTCA
This sequence comes from Murina feae, assembly GCA_004026665.1. Taxonomy (NCBI): domain Eukaryota; kingdom Metazoa; phylum Chordata; class Mammalia; order Chiroptera; family Vespertilionidae; genus Murina; species Murina feae. The sequence continues at coordinate 480 of PVJC01001879.1, forward strand.
GGCCTTGCCTGGGGAAAGCTGAATGGGCTCAGCCGGGCTCAGGCTCACCTACTGCTTTTTAAAACCAAGATCAGGGTGGACTCTGGTTAGGCCACATCCTCCCAGGGCTACTGGGCACAGCGCAAAGCAGGCCTGGCGGCACATGCAGAGACACCCAGGGGCATGGTGCTGGGACAACGCTCCAGGCTGGCCAGCACCACCGGTGCCAGCAGCGGTGAGCCGGCCTGGCGAGCAGCCAGCTCCCCTTGTTCAGGGCATTCATCAGCCTGGAAACTGGACCCCCACAAATGATGTAAATGGACCCATTCACCACGAGAGCATGGGCACCTCAGCAAGGCAGGGCACCGGCGGGTTTCTGAGAAGAAAGGAGAAACTGACAGGCAACAATTTGATTTTGGAGATTTCTGGAAGGTTACCAGCCTATGAGTAGCTGCACTATAAAAAGAGTCAGACACTAAGTATTTCCTTTCCCATAAAATATTCATTGCCACATGGAAGAGCCAAGAACCCGAAACCTCGAGCACTGCTAACTCCGTCCTGCCGTGATAGCAGAGTTTTACAGGAGCCTCTGATTGTATTGATACCAGGCTGTAAATACACGTCCCCCTAGGACAGCGTCGAGGAGGCACCTCGAGCCCCCCAGAATGCACTGCGAGGGAAAGACCCCAGGTACATCCACAGCCACGGAATGGCAGACAGAGCGATGGTGACACCAGCCCTTAAAGAAAGGCATGCGAGAGGCTCTGGCTCCTCTCACGAGCAATGCTGGGGACGCTATCAAAACGGGCTTTGTAGATGGTACCGCTTGTGCTCAACAATGGACCTTGTGGGGAGGGAGTGCCCGGTATTTGCTCAGCCCTGCAACTGGTGAGGGCTTGCCCATCCGAGGTCCTGAAGACAAGCCTGCGGGGAGCCAGGGGCGGTGGATGCGGTTGTCCCTAGGAGGCTGCTGTCTGAGAGGGTGGTAGCGTGTCCGGGTCACACAGCTAGAAGGCATCAGGGCCAGGCTGAGAACCTGGGCCATCCGACTCCACCTCCAGTCCTCTTTCCCGGCAGCCACCTCTACTGATGTACACTGTAAGGCAAAACTCTAAATCAGACGTGAGAGACGGACCCTGCTTCAGCTGTGCAGCTCCACCCTCGGTGGCTGATCTGTAAGAGCTGACAGCCTTGTCCTAGCTGGTTTGGCTCAGTGGATAGTGTTGGCCTGTGGACTGAAGGATCCTGGGTTCAACTCCGGTCAAGGGCACATGTCCGGGTTGCAGGCTCGGTACCCAGTTGGGCCATGCAAGAGGCAACCAATCAATGATTCTCTCTCATCATTGATGTTTCTCTCTCTCTCTCTCTCTCTCTCTCTCTCTCTCTTCAACTCCGGTCAAGGGCACATGCCCGGGTTGCAGGCTCAGTACCCAGTTGGGCCATGCAGGAGGCAACCAATCAATGATTGTCTCTCATCATTGATGTTTCTCTCTACCCCAATCCTGTACTCTCTGAAATCAATCATATATATATATATATATATATATATATATATATACACACACACACACACATCCCCGTCAACCTTGCAGGGGCAGTTCTGGCCTTTTTAGTTTGTATGAGATGATGGCCTCGGCCAGAGGTTACCACGGACTGTCAATCTGGACATTCAACCAAGCACTGAATGCTCCCGAACTGCTGAGGCCTGCCCAACACACAGATCTCCCTTCCCTGGGCTCTTTTACAGAATCCTGGGCAGAAAAGGGATGTTAATAAAATGATGCCTAACAGTTCCAGAGCATTTGACATGGAACGTCCATGTGAGATTAAGTTCACAGTAAAGGGTTTTCCTTGGTCCTAATGAAGGAGGCCCTCCAGTCTTCCTAACGCCCCCAAACCGGTTAGATCCTTCTCAAAAGAATGGTTCAGTATGTGAATCACTCACCGCCTTTCAGTGATGCCTTTGAAGAAAAGTCAAAGATGCAGAGAGTGCAGGCCTCCCCAGCAGAACCCAGGAGGATTACGCCAGAGGCTCGCTCGGGGCGTCAAAGCCAATGAACACATCTACAGATTCTAGAAGCGTTTGCAGTGTCCAGGCAGGGCCTCTCTAACCTGCACTGAGCAGAACAAACCTTGTATCATCAGAAAGTCCTGTCGGAAGACTCTGACAAGATAGTTTGAGTTACAGAGACAAAGAAAAAAGAATAAACTACAGTCCCCTCTGGGATTCGTTATTCTGCTTAGTTCAATTTAAAGCTACGGTGGCCCTAATGGTTTCTAATGGTCCTAAATGATTCAATGAATCTGGGCATTCACTGGCGGGCCATCTGGGGACAGGCCTGCCTATCTGCAAACTGGCAGCTTCCCTATTTGTTCTGTGCAACAATACACGCCAATGAATGAGAGGCCTCACTTACTCAGAACATTTCCAGCACCTGCCTCTTAGTTTGAAAAAACCAGGCCCATGAAAACAAAATATTTTGTGTGCAAGAATTTAATAAAATTCTGTGGGCAGAAAATTTGGAAGATATATCCTACATTGGGTTTTAATCCCAGCATTTTAGGCCCATGATTATCTGTAATGGGGTGAGGCTGGAGAGAGGGGATGTCCTGGTCATTTAGGGAGCTCAGAAGCCTCTACCCACTACATACCAGCAACCAACTCCCTCCGTTGTGACAAACAAAATGTCCCTGGGGGACAAACTGTCCCTGCCTGAGAACCAGTGTCCTAGGGTAAATATTAATTCAAGCCAGGTCAACACCTTCCATATGGCATGTGCAATGGTAAGTGATAACCCAGGTACTAGCTTTCATGTGCTGCAAGCTCATGATATGTCTAAGGATTCAATTATTTCACTACCTGGTGCTTACATTACAAAAGCAGGAAAATACACTATTTTGTCTTGCAAAGCATTTCAGCAGAGCTTATAACCAAAGGGTTTTCTAGTTAAGCCTCCATTGCCACAAAATGTAATGAATCACCACAGCTTCATCCTCAAATATTCAAGTTAACTGAGTCTTATTGCATGAGCCACCCATACATGCTCAGCCCCACCTTAAGCTATGCTTATTTAGTCTCATAAAAAGATTCAACTATCAGCTCACTTCTTGGATCGAATAAAGGACTGAAAGCATCTATTTTATTTAAGAGCAGCTGGGAGAGGGAATTGGGAAAGCAATTGCAGAGAAGAGAAAATGAAGCTTTGATCACCTCACTGGATACTGGCCCTTTGGTCATCTGGAGCTCCCTAATAAAAGCCAGCGCAAGCCTGGAGACTGCTGCCTACCTGCTTCCACACCCACCCCGCACCCGGCTCCCAGCGATCTCTACATGTGTGTACCTGCAAGCACACTCACAGACCGACGCCCACCCACTGAGGCCGAAACATGAATTACCCTGGTCAGGCACACTGCCCTGGCTCCCGTGGGCCACAGCATCAGTCCTGGATTCACAAATGCCACGTCTTAACTAATCTGACAAATGAAGGTGGAAAGTGGCTGGAGGAGGCTATGAAGATCACATGCAAATTCATCTGCGCATTGAAGACGCTCCGTGCTGCTGGGTGCACGTGGCCTTCTGTATTCCCGGGAGTTTCTCCAGCGACAGAGTAGCTGGGGACGTACAGGTGCTTGTTCTTCCCTAAGAGCCAGGCCGTCTCAGGAACGCCACAGCCCTCTCTGAGGTTGGGTCACACTCTGGCGACATCTGCTCTTCCCTCCCAGAGAGAGAAGGGGAAGCCTGTAAAGCAGAGGACCGGCTCCCAAGCTAACAGGCAGAAACTTGTCCAAAGTGAAAAAAGCAAAGACTGACTCTCCCTAGGAGGCCCGACGCTCTCTAGAACTACCACTGAGAGACACCTGATTTCCATACGCACCTTGCTCGTCCCAGGAAATCAATATGAAAATCAATTCATCCACTGATATATTTTATCAAGATACATGTGGCAATGCCACATTTCATTTACGGTGCAGCGCTCGGGGAAGCCAAGGTCACGGGTAGAAAGCGGGCTGCGGCCGGGAGGGAGGGGGCAAGCCCACGTTCTGCGCTGCCTGCAAATAGGAAAGTGAATGAAATAGGAACAGAGATAGAGCAGGGAGCCTGGGGATGCAGCAATCACTGCGTGTAGGAGACACGGCGCTGGCCAGCTCGCCAGCTTGTTTAAATGTGAAATTGTCAGTAGGCTTAGAATCCTAAGTGTTTTTCTTCTGACCATGGAAAACAAAACAACAAAAAATGGCTTCGCTGGTGTGCCGGTCAGTAGGATATACAATAGTGTTACCAGGAAATGAAGAGGGAGAAAGAAAAAGGGGTTGGGGCAGAGGGTGGGAGAGGCCCGACAGAACCTGGCCACAGAGGCCAAGACACAGACTGGAGGAGCAGGCAGGAGGGCCCAGGAGCGTGCTGGGAGCAAGCGCGTGGCAGGAGGCCGCGGGGCGTTTCCACAGGCCCCCAGGAGGGAAATCAGGGTATCGGCGTGGCTGTGAAGGGGCGTTTTCAGTAAATTCGGAAGGAAGTGATTTGCCACACACGGCCCCATCCCCTCGGCGGGCTCTCTGCTGGCTCCGGCAGCCGCTCTGTGGATCAGATGTACTCGGTAATTGCAGAGTCACTGCTACCCTCTTACCTCTACACAGAGCAGATTAAAATAGCATGAACAGCTACAATAACAGGTTTGGGACTCAGCCTTTTACAGCCAGAAAAATGCTTATGGAAATAGGGATTTGCTGACTCTTTTCAAAGGGAAGAAAGAGAGCGGAGTAGCCCCCGGAGCAGAGAGTGAGCTGTGTGCCTGGTGCCCCCTGGCCTGAGCCGCACACGCCACCTCCCAAGCAGCCAAGGCTAAAAATACAGGCTGAGGAACAGACTCTTGGCGCCATGCACACGGGGACCTGGCCCTCTCCTGCCCACCCCCACGCTGGGTCCTGTCCCTGCCCCATCCCCCCCTGCTCCAGGGCTCCAAGTGTCTGTTGTATACCCCAGCGTGTGTCTCGGCCTCCCCTGGGCTGCTCCAATGCCCCCAGGACACGTGGCACTTAGGGGGCAGATGACAGGTCATGCCCACTTCTAAAGAAGGCAAAGCAAACTGACTGCACTAGCTCAGACCCCTCCTACACCAGCCCAGACCCAACCCAGACACCGAGGGTGCCCCGAGCTCCCCTTTACGAGAGGACGCGTGCCTTGGGAACACAACCACCTTGGCTGGCGCTCACTGAGCGCTTGCTATGGACCAGGTGCTATATGGGTTCCTGGCTTCCCTCACCCAATCCCCCTCTCACACCCTAGGAGCTTGCTGCTGGGCTTAGCCATTCTGCAGGTGAGAAAACTAAGGGTCAGATGGTGACGTCACCTGCGCAGAGACTCTACAGCCAGCAAGGGGCAGTCGGGATTCAAACCCAGTCTTGTCTGATCCCAGAGGCCGAGCTTTCCCGCCTGCCTCACTATGCCCAGGTGGTGGCATCACCCTTCCTCAGAACTATGGCTCAGCCACCTTCCATGTGGCCTCAGAAGTGGCTGGGGGCTGCCGCTGATGGAGCAAGAACAGGCTAAGAAACGGGCTGCCCTTTCTCGGCAGGAGAGGGTCCCTTGAAGAGATGCCCTGAGAGCTGATGCCGGCGCAGCACCACCACGCGGGCGAGGTCACAGTGCATCACTCAGGGCCTCACCCTCCAAATTACCAACCCCTGGGGCTCTCCAGGCCTTCCCGAGGAAGCCACGCAGCTCCCGTGGGTTCTCACTGCTCCTCGTAGCCATGGACACCGCTAAAGCCAGGACCAGATGGATGGGAGGAAGGAGACTGAGCTCCCAAAGTTGCAAAGAAACTTTCCGAAGTCGGACCAGAACTAAGCAAAAAAGGCTCAGATCCAGGTGGGCCGGACTCCCAGCCCCAGCCCCTCCCCTTCAGATTTTAACTTGCCTCACGCTAGTGCTGCAGTTAGGACGCTGGGTAGAGGGAGGACTCCCCTACTCTAAGCACCCCGTCCCCAGCCTTCTGTGGAGGTAGCTCCATCCTAGACACGTGCTGAGCCGCGTTCTCAGGCGCAAGATTCATCCCATAGCCCCTCCCAATGCCCCGCTTCAGGGCTGCCAAGGGAGCACATGTGACATATGAGTGTCAGATCCATACGGCTGTGCCACGGGCTGGCCACGTGCATGGTGGCCTCAGGCTTCCCGGAGATGGAGCGGCCCCTCCCTAAGCCTTCTCCTCCCCAACAGCCCACAAGAACCCCTTTTCCTGTCCTTCCTCCCCAACCTGTTACAAGTCCTAGTTGAGCTCATGTGACTTCACACTCAGGCTCCTCCCTCCCGCTCACAGAGGCCTGGAAGGGAGCGCATTCTCAGAAGCCATGTGGGGGGTGAGGGGGTAAGGTGAGGTGGGGTGGGGGGCTTCAGACCAGTCCACTGGTCCTCTAATTCAGGGCACATCAGAATGATCTGAAGAGCTCAATACAGATTTCTGCTCTCACACCAGGGATTCGGATTCCAGTCCATTGTGTGGCCTAGGTACTTCCCCATGAGACCCGTGGCTCAGCAGGTCGCTTTGAGAACCCCTTGACCCATGGGCTGCAGTGGAAGAGAAGAGCAGCTAAGACAGGCTTCTCATGAGAGGAGCTGCACCAGAGGCCACAGCGCACACGAGGGGCTTTAAACACACACACACACACACATCATGTGCACGCACACACACATCATGTGCACACACAGCCCCACTCCCACCCTCGCCATTATGCTGAGACGGGGCTTGACTTTAGGGAGACACTGCCATCACCAGCTTGTGTGGCCCAAGGGAATAGGCTGAATTACAGGGGGAGGGGGTGCAGGGAGAGGACCAGGTAAGAAAGCACAGGGCAACCCTGACTTGGAGCCAGGGAGCGCCAACATTCCCTGCCCCTGCTGCATGGGACAGTCCTGGTCTTCGGGATGCTGATGGCCCACCTCGGGGAGATGAGGCATTCACACTGGACAATCCCGGACTACCACAGCTGCTCTCAAAATAAGAGTCCTTTAGTGAAGCAGAGATTCTGCTGCGGGTTGGGAGGTGGAGAGATCAGGTGGCACCTGATCAGGCACAAGCAGCTCACTGGGCCCTCAGGCCAGGAGTGGCCCCTGCCAAGGTCATATCCCCCGGGCCTCTGGCTTAGGCTGCAGACACACAGGGCCTCCCTCCGGCGTGTAGTGTCTCCAGGAACGAGCTTCCAGAACTTCCCCCGAGAGGCAGCAACGTCTGGCCACTGCCCAGCGCTCACCTCACTGCTGTTGCTGCAGAGCAGTCTCCATCCCCCCTTGACAAAGAGGAGGCCAGGCCCGCTCTTAACACTCAGGTCCCTCAAATCGGATGGAGGGGCTCACTGCCTCCCCATCCCAGCTACCCACAGCACCCAGACTTACCTCACACCAGGGCCCCTCCCACCCCAATAACCTGCCACGTCCCCTCAGAGAGAAATGAGGCCACAGGCACAGCTGCCCGCTAAGCTCTGCATGGATAACGGCGCAGGGAGAGGGGTCGCAAGCCGCCGTTCTGGTGGCTCCCTTCTAGGTATTCCAACACAGAGCACAAGTCACCGTGTTTAAGACCAGCTGGGCAGACCTGACATCAGAAAAAAGCACTATCCACGCCTGGGCCAAACGGACAGATTCCAATGAGATCAGAGGAGCAAACGGTTCAGAGCCTGGAAGTGGCAGGGCCTTTGGGCACAACGTGCTCCAACCCCTCCAGCCAGGAGCTCACCTTCAGGGGGGCTGGAGGCCTGGGCTATAACCGAGGACCCGTCCTCTCCCTTCAAGGACACATCAGTCCCCGGAGTCCATTTGACAAACCGAGATCGTCAAAAGGCACCAGCAATTTCGACTCTCCGAGGGAAGAGCCGCTTCCTCGTTCTGCCCTGTCTTCTCTCCATGGAAAGCAGGTGCATTTGTGGAGTGCACTTCCCTGACGCAGTTTAGGTTGGGTCCTGAAGGGCCTCATCTGGCTGTCCAAAGCAAAGTGGGTCTGAGGCAAGGTGCCCCCCCGCAACAAGTGGCACCTGGACCCTCTCCCAGCCAACTGGTCTGCCCCCCAGGGAACTAGACAATGGAGGAGACGGAACTCATTGGTCTGGGGGGTAAGGGACCATGGGGGAGGACTTGCACCTGTTGGATCCCCTCCCTGGGCAAGAAATGGAGGTAGTCTATTTTTCAGTCAACCAATATTTATTAAATAGTAATTATGTATTCATAGTATCCCAGGATTCCCAGTTGTCTGACTATGTGGGTGGTTTAGCTCTTCTCATTTTCTTCTTTTTTCTTTTTATTCTATTCCTTTCAGCTTTATAAAGGCACAACTGAAAAATCCTACATAATAAAAGGCTATTATGCAAATTGTCCCCTGGACTGGGAGTTCAACCTGGAGTTCGACCAGGGGGTGGGGCCAGCTTGCCGGCCAACTGCCGGCGGCCCCTCCCCCTGGCCAGCCACACCCCCAAAAGCCCCCCACCCCAATCGGGGTCAGGGCTGGGCTGGACCCTGCCCATGCACGAATTCGTGCCCCAGGCCTGTAGTACAATTATAAGATACTTAAAATGTACATCCTGATGGCTTAATATACATATGCACTGTGAAAGGATTCCTCCCACTTAGCTAACACTTCCGTGACCTCACATACTTTCCCCATCAGTGAGGACATTTAAATTCTATTCTCTTGGCAAATGTCACTGATACCACAGTGTTACCAACTGCAGTCCCATGTTGTCCTGAGCCCTCGGACCTTGTCTTACAGCTGAAAGCTTGCACCCTTGTACCACCTCTGCCTCTTCCCCCTCCTCCCGCCTCTGGCCACCACTTTTTTCCTCTCTCTTTGAGTCTGACTAGAAGTCCTAGGAGGAAAGACAAAAACTGAAACACTAATGACGTCACGGGGTAGGTGCTGGAAGCCTGCCACGCCACCTGAGAGCTGCGTGACTGGCGGCACATTGCACAAGGGCGTGCGCCACGCCTCCGCGTCTAAATGGGGGCGAACGCTGCCTGCCTCGTGCCTCGCACCGCTGAAGGCTGCCTGTGGGGAGGCTGGATGGAGAAGCAATCCAGCAGGCAAATGGCAAAAACTGGTGAACCCCGAACTGTTCAACGTGGAATCAGAGTTCCGTATTTTTCTTGAAACTTTTCTGTAAGTTTGAAACTACTTCATAAAAATAAAAACACACACTAGTGTCCTTGGAGTCGTGCTGAAAAGCAGGGGGATGCAGGATATTGTTAGCTCTTCACATATCTTTGTGTTGCTTCATGTCTTAAAAGTATGTGTATGCTATTGTTGTCTTTCTTGTAAACTCCAGCAAGTCTGGGGGAAAACAGCTCAGTGGTCTAGGATCGGAGCCTGGCACAGAGAAGAGGCCCCGCGCCAGGTGTGCCCTCCTGCCCCACATGCTGGGAACACGCCCGGTCATGGGTCACAGGTCACAGGTGAGCTCCCTGCGGACCTGATGGCCTCTCCAACGCTCCAAGCCTCCCTCCTGCACAGCCCCTCACTCTGTGCAGCGTGCGTGTCCCCACCAGTGAGGACGAGTGAGAGGCTGGAACAGGTGCGCGGCGGAGTCGCTGAGGACAGGGTTTCCAGCGCCTGCCCTGGCTTAACTGTCTCCTCGGTGCAGCGCTCAGGTTTCAGGGGGTGGGGGGCAAGAGACGCGGACTGGCCGGGGGCCGGAATGGCCAGGCCTCTCTGCTCCGGGTCCAAGTTAATGTCTGAGTGCTTGTCCCTCTCCCACCATCCCATTTCCAAATGCCTGGCCCTAATCCCAGAGCCAGGGATGCTGGATTCCAGCGCACCTCAGCTCAGACCTTGTTTGGTAGAAGGGACCTTGTTTGGGAGGAGGGAGGCTGGGGGAAGAGATGACGGGAGATGCTAAGAGACAGGAGCTGGCGAGGAGGCATCTGGGTAAACCTGAGAACTCTGCTCAGACTTTTCGGCCAGCGCCACCATGGACACGTCCGCCCGGAGACCGTCTTCCCTCACAGCTTCTGCTGTAAGCGCTGCCGACACTGATGTATTGAAAAATAAAGCAGGCGGCTGGCTTCCGTGAGTGAGCCTGACCCCGGGGCGATGTGCCTCGCATGATACTTATGGTGACTGGTAAACGGAGCAAACGTGACATGGATGTCCTAAGAGTCACAGGGAGAATCGAGCTGGACCTTGCTCCCCATCACCCCCAACCTCTCTCCAAAGAAGTGATTCTAAAAGCAGAGCGCATCTGCCGAAACCCTGTCGAGATTCCCATTCTGGTTGCTAATTCAGAAATAATCTGTGCCTCATGGATTCCACGTTTCAAAAATACTCATCATGTGAGATATACACACACAGACACAGACATTTTACATGGCAGAGCCACACCCCAAATGCAGTGCATCAACAATGGGGTGCAGATTCTGAGCTGGCATGTGGTGTTATCCTGGCATTTGTGTTCAGCATCCCATCTTCTGGGGGTCCCTTCCAGTCCACAGGACTCAAGGGTGAATCCCAGCAGCCATTTTATACTACAGGATTCTGTGGACTGGACTGTGTCCCCCCAAAATTCATATGCTGAAGCCCTAACCCCCTTAGTGTGACTATATTTAGAAGGTAATTAAAGTTAAATGGGGTCAGAAGGGTGATGTCCTGACCCCACAGGATTAGTGTCCTTCTAAAAAGAGACACCAGGGAGGCTGGTACATGCAGTCCCCCACCGCCGTGTGGGGACACGGGAGAAGGCAGGCCAGGAAGAGAGCTCTCCCCAGAAGCGGGCCATGCTGGATATCGATCTTGGACTTTCCAATCTCCAGATTGTGATAAATAAATTCTGTTGACGAAGCTATCCAGCCTGTGGCATTTGTTACAGCAGCCCAAGCTCAGACAGGGCCCTCACCAAAAAGCCTGCAGCCAGTGGCTGGCCGGGGTGGACGCCTGCACAAGCTTCACCAGACAGATTCCTCCTCCTCTTCTAGAAGTTGGGGCATGTGCAGTTCTTGTCACATGGGACCCTGGGAGTCCTGGGGTCATCACTTTTAGACTCTGGTCTGCAGAGAGATGAACATGAAACCGGATGCACAGACTGAAGGAAGGATGAGGACAGGAAAGCGCATATTGCTGGCTGGCTGCTAGTTCTCCCTTCCCCGCACTCACCTTCCGAAGGCCGAAGACGGCGGCCTGCCCGCCCCGGGGCTCCACGGAACACTCCCATGTTATGACAAGTCCTCTAGCTTAGCTAAAGTTGACAGATTGTTTTTAGTTTTTATTTACAAAAAAAAAAAAGCTCTAAGTAATATACATAAACATAGACTTTGAGATCTTTATGAGCCAAGACAGTGTCTTCTCCATGTTCATTTAGCTGCCCTACGCCCCTCCCCGCCCCGTGGTAAGTGCCCACATTCTACTGAAACTGGAGGGATAAACATCCATCGAACTGAAACCAACAGGTGCATCTGCCAAAAATGTTCCTTAAAAAACAGAAACTAAATACAGCCCAATTCAAGCTCCAGACAAAACTCAGTCTTAATTAAACAAGTAGTTCTTCACGGGGCCACCGATCTTACACAAAGTCTAGGATGCCATGCTTTCCCTCTTATGTGCCTCACATACAGGGTGTGGATTCTGCACGTGAAGAATAAAAGGCCGTTTCCATTTCTGAGCCCACCTTCTGCCAACCATACCAGGCACACATCTGCTAGAGTACATGGTTGCCATAGAAATCACCACTTTTGGAACAGGAAAACCCAGTGTCTATGAAGAATGCAGCCATATCAGTCCTCGGTGAACTCTGTAAGCTTGGGACTCAGAAGTGTCTTATTAGAGGACAGCCAGTTCCTTGCAACCAAACTGACCAAGGACGGGGTTGTAACACCTCGCGCATCTCAGAGAATCTACCTGGACAGTCCAAAATGAAGAGCTGCCATCAGGAGCTGAGATTTTACTAGAGGGCTCTCTCTTGGGAGTCAAGTCACACTTGAAGACGTGATACGTTATAAAGCTGGCAGCAGAATATAGTGGGTGAAAGCTTGGGATCTGGGATCAGACAACCCTGGTTTCAAATTCTGGCTCTCTACTTAGAGGCTCTGTCACCCTGAGCAAGCTACTTACCCATTCTGTGTCTGTTCCTCATCTGTAAAATTGAGAGAATAATGGCTCCTATTGCATGGGATTATTGCAAGATTCGATGAGATAATGAACATAAGTTTTCAAATAATGACAACCGTGTACATAGTGAAGGTTCTATGTAAAAGTACTTACTCCCCACGGTGACGGCAAGAATCAAGAGCCACACGTAGGAAAGCAGAGACAACGAACAGAGCCAGGGGTTTCGTGCTTAGATTTGGGGAGGAATTCATCTCCCTCACTGTCCTGGCAGCCCAACTAAGGATCAGACCTCCATTCTGCAGTCTGACCTGGCTGCTCATATTCAGGGGCTGTGATGTCCCAGAGCCAGCCCACGCCATGGGAGGGCTCCTCTCCCCAACGCCGCATCAGTGACTTCACCAGCCCTGGTGGGACTTTCAACCATGGACATCCGTCAATGCCACAAACTACGTGCTTTTATCCTGGGGAATTCATGTTAAACATTTCTTAGGGCGTCAATGGGAAAGCTTCCTGACCAGGAACACGTGGTGGGAAGGACATTTCTCCACCTCAGACTCCTTACCATCCCAAGGTTTCTCTGAACATGGGTCAGGGAGGTTCTACAGGACCAAGACCTGCAACCGGGCACCCCGTTGGCCCACTATTTTCCCAACCTTTGATCTATGGAGATTGGCCCTTACCACCGAGGGGCAGCTGGAGAAGCCAAGGCCACATGAGTTCCCAGCAGAGAGGAGAGTCCTGAGGGGCCAAGAAAGCTATAGAGATGGAGGCCAATGAGGACACGGGCACCCCAGGTGCAGGCTGGCCCTTCCCCTGTCCACCGCTTTGTTCAGCTCCCAGCACTTTACCCCAATTCCTACCAATCACCATCACCATCCTCTACAGTCAGACAAAAGCCCTCAGGCCCTGAACAGCCAGACTCGGTTCCCAACCAGCACTGCCACCCTCTACAGCCTTGACTGAGCTGAATACACAAGCTCTCCAAGAGTAAGGGAAAGAAGGTCTAGGAACTCAGAGCCAGCCTTTCCCCGGGGTGAATGTGGAGCCTGTACCACGAGGGAGAGAATGCGGCAGCTGTCTCCCACGGCAGAAGACAGCACGTTCAGGCATAAAGAGAACCCAGTTTTATTTATTTTAAAAAATGTATTTTTTATTGATTGTTTACAGAGAGGAAGGGAGAGGGAGTTAGAAACATGGATCAGCTGCCTTCTGCACGCCCCCTGCTGAGGATCGAGCCCGCAACCAAGGTACATGCCTTTGACCAGAATCGAACCTGGGACCTTTCAGTTTATAGGTTGACCATCTATCCACTGAGGCACAGCGGTTAGGGCTAAAGAAAGAGAACCCAATTTTAAAGGATGAGATATAGAACGGACTGCAGGAAAGCAGGGGAGAAGGGAAGATGGAGAGGAAGGAAGCTGCAGGGAGCTTAACGGAAGTGTGTCGACGGAGAGCCTCCACCTGCTCCCAGCCTGCCACCTGCATCCCGTCCCCGTTGTCCATCAGAAGTGCAGGCTCTGCATCCAGAGAGGAGTGCTGGGAGGAGGGGTCACCAGGCTCTGTTCCCTGGGAAAGCCTCGCTGGCCTCTGGTACCTCGATGTGACTGGATGCAGGGCCCCATCTTCCTCTTACACTGTTCCCCCAAGAGGCTGCCAGCTCATCCTCCGCCTCTGAGACCCTCCACCTGTGCCCACAGGAATCAGTAGATTCCTTCTTGAATCAGGAGAGGAAACTGTAAGCTTTCCTGGGAGTAATCTCTCCTCTGAAGAGTGAACCGCCGGCTGATCAGAGCTTTCCTCAGGAGCAGCCACCCAGGCAATGGGCCAGCCAGGGCATCACAGTCAAGGTCCCAGCACCACCACTTCCTGGCCGTGTGACACCGGACAAGGCACTGAACCCTCTGAGTTACAGTTTCTTCTGTGTCCTCTGATTTAATGATACCACAAACCTGCTGTGATGATTAAATCAAATGTGACTGCTAGAGCCCAACACAAGGATGACACACAGCAGAGCTCACAGTGGAGCACGGTTGCTCTGGTTGTAAACCCGCACCCCCATCACTGCAGAGACCCAGACCAGTGTTCTATCCAGGTGGGACCAGAGGAGTCCTCCTCCATGCTGGCCAGCTCTCAACTTCTGGTTCACCCCATACACAGCACCTTGGGTGTCACCTCTCTCTAGCCTCACAGGGAGACAGACTTTCACTTCTTTCAGAAGAGCAATGGGTGTAGAACTAAAAGATCCTTAATGGGAATCCTTCAAAGGAAACCTTACAGTTAACGTCCCGGGTGGTGGACAGTAACCCTGTGCACCCACACAGACACACACACGTTCTCTCACACACATATCCCACCCCCTGAATTCTTCATCACAAAGCTCAACCTGAAATGTTAACTGAACTCCAAGCCACTGTCTGGGTGATTTGTGCACCCTGTTCATTGCTGCTCCAACCCCAAGTCTGTTACATAGAGATCAGTAAAACCATGAAAGCCAGAACACTCTCATCGCAGACATACCCACCCTTCTTTTATTAGAAACACTAGAGGCCCAGTGCACAAAATTCATGCAGTGGTGGTGGGGGGGGTCCCCTCAGCCCAGACTGCACCCTCTCCAATCTGGGACCCCTTGGGAGATGTCTGACTGCCAGGCACTCAGACATTCCTCTCACAATCCGGAACTGCTGGCTCCTAACTGCTCACCTGCCTGCCTGCCTGATTGCTCCCAACTGCTGCCCCCCCCCCCCCCGCTGGCCTGGTCACCCCACACAGCTTGCTGTTCAGTCGTTCGGTCGTCCCTCACTAACCCCCCCTGCCAGCCTTATCGCCCCATGCTGCCTGCTGGCTTGTCATCCATTCGGCTTTGGTCATGACAGCCCCTGGTTTTTTATATATTAGGATTGCTCTCTCCCTCACCCCTCACTGGCAGCTGATTCTCTTCAGGCTCTTCTCCTAAGGGTGAGAGAGAACTGGACTGTGAAGCAGGAGGCCACACTTCCAGCCCCTTCAGCTCTCAGCACCTACACTTCCCCAGGTAAGCGAACTGTGTGATCGCCACGTTCCAAGATGCCATACATCTGAGAATTAGCCAAGACTATAAAAAATAAATCTCCCCCAAAGCCCTGGGTCTGTTTTCTCCAGATTCTCTGGATTTTATGGAATAATAAAATATACAATAGGTTCAACACACTTATTTCAGACACACACCTGAGTGCCTGCGATAAATACAGTTTTGTCTATACAGCCAAGGATTAAAATTTCAGAGTCTGGTTTCATCCATCACTGACTGCAGTGGATTGACTAGAAGTGAAGGAAGAGCTTTTGGCCCGGGAATCCACACCTAAGGAAAGTATCTATCTCTACTCCCCAGATGTTAGCATACACATGAGCCAAGGCCTTTGATGAAAACACTTTTCATTATTCAGGGAACTCCAAAAATACTTCTTTCTGCTATGGAATTAAGATACTTCTGATTCCTGTACACTCTAAAATATCATCAAAAGTCAATGAACACACCCTAGCTGGTCTGGTTCAGTGGACAGAGTATTGACCTGTGGACTGAAGGGTCCTGAGTTCATAACTCGGTTGCAGGCTCAATCCCCAGTAGGGGGCCTCCAGGAGGCAATCGATCAATGACTCTCTCATTGATGTTTCTATCTCTCTCTCCCTCTCCCTTCCTCTCTGAAATGAATAAATATATATTTTTTAAAGGCAATGAACACAATGGGATTGGTAGACAGAGAACTGCTGCTTGTCAAAATAGCTTGACCCACTTGCAAATACACAGACTACCTCTTCATAGTTTTTCCAAGATCTCCCTCAAACAGCAGGTCCAAAACATACTTAATGATTTCTCCACCCAGAACTTTTATATCCCATCCACCAGTTATCCAAGCTGAAACTCAGGAGTCTCTCTCAGCTCCTTCTCATAATCCTCCCATCCAGTCAGCGAGACCTAACCCTTCACCCCTGGAATCTACCTCCCCCACCTTCTTTGCGACTGCCATAATTCATCCTGCATTATCCCTCTCTCATCCAAACCACTCAACAGGCTCCTAAGTGCTACCCTTGACTCCAGGATGACTCCCACATGTCCATTCTCAATGCCACACTTGGAGTGCTCTTTCTAAAACGTACTTCCTATTATTTCACCCATGTGAAAAATAATCCTGCCCCAAATGTATAAAATAAAATTTAGGTCTCTTTGCTGAGCAAGCAAAACCTTCCTAATAGGCTCAACATCGCCTCCGACTACCACCTCTACCTACCTCTTTACACATCTCAAGCTCCAGTGAAACAAAACGGCCTGCTAGTCTCTGCTCCTTTCTGCCCCCGGGCCTTTGCACATGCTGTTTCTTCTCTGTGGAAAGCCTTTCCCTCTTGTCTAACCAGCAATCTTCTCTCATCTTTCAAAACCCTGCTCAGATGTCACCTTCTCAACTCAGCCCTGTCTGCAGCCCCTCCCAAAGCACAGCCTAACACTGCTTTGCCTCCATTCCATCTATTCCATGATGGTCACCTCATTACCACTTTTATTATACTCCAAGGTATTGTTGTGTCTGTGGCTTTGCCTCCCCTGGTTAGCTTAAAAGATACTTCAGGGCAAGGCACATCTTTGGATTCCTTATCCCCACTGTCTGGTGTATAGTAGAACTCAGTAAATACTTGTTGAATAAGTCAGATATGACCATGCCCCTCTTGGAGCTTCCAATGCATTTTCTAATTGTCTTGGGAAACGTGTTTTAGCCTATCTTTTATTGCAGCCATTTGTGTCCTAGGACCAACCCCAAATTAAAAACCAGAAAAAGAGGTATGCCTCCCCATTACTTCTCCATCTGAGCCAGACACATCCAGTAGGTATTCAGTAAATACTTGATGAATTGAATAGAGTTCAAAGCTACCCCCCAGTGGAGGCATAGCTTACTTACACACACACACACACACACACACACACACACTGCTCAATCACCTACTTAGGAGACCATGAGGTTTCCAAATGCCCAAATATCTTCTGAGCTGAGGATTACAGGTCAGATTCTGACCTAAAAATGAGGAGAAATTCCACAAAGCTGAAAAGAAAGATGGACCATTTCAGGTCACTGGTTCCCAGGTATTAATGTCCCCATCGCCCCTCACTTCACCTAGCATGTCCATTAAACATACTCAAACACATGCATCCATACTCATTTCTTTCATCTAGCACTTTCTGCCCCAGATCTCAGCAAACCTTGGGGCTGGAAGTTAGAAATGGAATTCTCAGCAAATAAAAAGAGGAGGCCAATTAAAGCCATGTCCGGTGGCTATTGTCAGTAGTTTTAATCCCCTGCTTTGTGGACAGGGCAGGACAGAGTGCAGCCTGCAGCCCACCACTCAGAGCAAAACCGTGAAAGGCAACATGGGAACACACACATGATGCAAGGGGCAGGCGTGGTGATCATCCCTTAGAGCAGCAGCCTGTCCCTCTGTCCCTCTCCCCTCCCTCCTCCAGGAAAGATAAATTAGCAGGCGGTCAGCAGAGGACAGCCAAAGCAGTTGTGTTTCTGTAAAGGGGCAGTGGAAGTGTCTTTGATTAATGAAACCTTGACATGCGGCTGTTAGACAACCTCTCTTCAGGCGCTCTGAGGGAAGACAGATCCCTAGACAAGCTTTAAAAAAGACAGGGAGAAAGTCCTGGCGCACACCCACCACCCCACCCAGAGGTCGGCATTGGCATCGGGACTCCTGCTCCCACTGAATGAGGGGAAGAGGCTAGGAAGGAATGTGGGACCACTGGCTCCTGGAAGAAGGTGGGACTCTCGCCTGCTCACTAAAACCAACACCTGCCCATGTGCTAAGAGTCTTCTTGAAGTCCTAACAAAAGACATCAAAGCTGGTGTTTGGAAGTTGAGATAACAAGAAAGGGGGTAAAAAAAAAAAAAAGAAAAAGAAAAAAAGAAAAAGACAGGGGAGGAAAACTACCCTAGCAAAAAGTCTGTCTCACCTTTGACCTCCGGAGAGACTACAGACCCCAAACACTTTAAATTGTGCTGGAGGAGGAACCTTCTCCCTGCCCTGGTCACACCCACACATGAAAGCAACGGCTCCTGTCCCTAGAAGGGCCTTCGCAGGGGGAACACCTCCGCTCCTCACATGCAGACAGAGCCATGAAACGGGTCCACAGGCTGCAGCAACACCCAGCCTCGCCTCCTCCCCTGAACAGAAGGAGGAAATGACAAGGCCTCAGGCTGGCATCGCAGGGACCACCTCACCTTCCACCGCTCCATCCCAGGTACTAAGAAGCAACCTGCCATATTTCTCCATGTTTAAGACACTATTTTTTTTTTCCTAAAATTGTTAGACTGAAAATCGAGTGGCGTCTTATACATGGAAGTCAGCTGAGGAGGGAGCCTCGTAGGTGCGTAGCTGCCCATACCTCGTCAAACAGGCTTCCTCCAATCACGAGCTTTGTTTCTGATGTCAACTGATTCTGTAATTGGAGGTGGAGGGTGCACAGATGCAACAGGGGCAAGAGCGTTCAGAGCCCATAAAGATGTCAAAAAATAAATACCAGTAAGGGATTGTCTGACTCTGCTAAATTCAAACTGAATGTAATCAGCTATGCAAAAGAGCACAGAAATAGAGCTGCAGAGAGATAATTTGGACCTCCTTCCACTGAGGGTATGATCAAACAGTGGAGAAAACAGGAAGAACACCTCCTTAAGATGCCAAAAAAGAAGAAGGCCTTAAGACAGCAGTTCTCAACCTGTGGGTCGTGACCCCTTTGGCAGGTGAATGACCCTTTCACAAGGGTCGCCTAAGACCATCCTGCATATCAGATATTTACATTACAATTCCTAACAGTACAGTTATGAAGTAGCAACAAAAATAATTTTATGGTTGGGTCAAAACATGAGGAACTGTATTTAAAAGGCCAGAAGGTTGAAGAGGAAAAACAGTAAAATGTTTAAAATATTGATTTCTTCATTTTGGGTTGGAAAAGTAGGGGTCGTCTTATACATGGGAGCATCTTATAAAAAATACGGTATGTTCTCTCCCAGAAAGAACTCTTTAAGAACTGAAGCAAACGTGTGTTTTTTGTGTATTTTTTTCCACAAACACTACAGCTTAAATATGCTCCCTCTGTAGTGCTCAGGCTGGACCAGCAGCAATCAATCAGATGGGAAAATGGTGAGAAATTTAAAAAATGGTTTAGCTATTTTAAAGGTCTAAAAATATTACAACAAACCACTCATACACACTGCAGCCCCCAGTGTAGGCCTCCCCAATCAGATTCCCTGCCATCCCTTACCCCAAAGTAACTGCTCTCATCAACACTTACCTCTGGTCTTCATCCATTATTCTGCTTCAGCGAACACTTACTGGTCCCTACCTTGTGGCAGATATTGTGCTGAGAATCAGTGACACATTCTCCAGAAATCATCTCGAATTAGAACATCAGGCTATTCTAGAACCCTAAGAGAAGAAGCCCAGTATTTCTACTTATTTCCTAAAAACATGTCATGGAAACAGAAATAATACTGTTTCTAGTGAATCACCTGGAATTTATAAGACGGCCCATGGGCTGAGTTTCCAGTAACAATTTTATCCCTGTCGTCCATTATTTCCACTAATAAATCATCATTCTAATAGAATAGTGGGAGCTTATGCACTTAAAACTTGACTAAGCCAAAACTGATTGAACAACTTCGTGTTGAATGACTGACTGAATGAATAAATGAATACACACAAATAAAGGTAGAAATTTCTGTTGAAGACTACCGAGATGGCTACGTAACTAACTCGTGGCTGTCCCCCAATAAGCTCAACAGAGTTGGTCTTGAAAAAGACAAGCCCCAGCAGCTTCAATTAGACAGGAAAAGAGAGGACAGGTCATCAAAATAGA
Source organism: Murina feae (assembly GCA_004026665.1). Lineage (NCBI taxonomy): Eukaryota > Metazoa > Chordata > Mammalia > Chiroptera > Vespertilionidae > Murina > Murina feae. The sequence continues at coordinate 20,415 of PVJC01001879.1, forward strand.
ATGAGGGATAGCATGGAAGCGTCATTCACAGAATATCTGTATTTTTTTAAGTCCCATTTCCTGAACAAATCCCAAACTCTGGAATACTTCACAGGAGCAAAGACCATGACTTATCTGTATCTGTGCTACATCAACGCACTCAAAGCAAAACACCTGTCAGGTATTCAGTAAGTATCTGTAGAAAAAGCTGCCACCAACTCACCCCTGGGAAAAGATCATGATCAAATGCATTTTATATTGGAATCTCCTAGCAGCTCTGGAATTCCTCCTTCCCTGGTTCTCTCCCTTTTGTTCTTCCCAGAACTCCATCCAGTTTCCAATACCTCTAAGTCAACCTTATTCACGCAAATACATGCAATGTTGGACATCAAGGCCCCAAATACCTCTTTTGAAGGATGCAGTGGCCTCTGAGAATGTATAGAGAATAGGAATGAGTGAGAGTTGATCTGTTTGGCATAGTACCCATTCATAAAAGAGTATTATACAGTGACTGCTAAAGACAGTTCAGAAATCAAAGAGAGTACGACAGTAAGGGCTTTGCTCTCAAAGAAGGAAGGTTAGATCTGCAAAAGTATTTCTGGCATGAGCTGAGATGCTTTAAGAGGGGAAAATGAAGTGTATGGAAACAGAGATGGCTTTATGGGGTTTCCATGTAACTGGGTCTTAAAGGCTGGGGAAGACCAGAGCAAGAACAGGATGAGGCTGCCTTCTGTGACCAGATTAACTCTCCTAGGGTCTCTTCAGAATAGCAAGTCTTAGTGCTGCAAGTGCATGCTAAAGCACCAGAACACAATCTCCTTAGAGAAAGAGACTGGTCCTCAGAAGACAATGCACTTCCTTACCGAAGGGAGGGGGGGACCAATCTTTTTTTTGAAACATCATTCATTAATTCTTTCCTCTTTTCTCTCACTCCCTCTCTCTCAATTTTCTGAATACTCTTCCCAAATTCAAACTGTAAAATATGACCATTAAGGCTTTATACCATCCATTCTACAGATATCATCACTGTGACATTTTAAAATTAAATAAATTACAAAAACGTGATAAAAAACATGATATAATTTTAAATAGATTATAAAGTAAGAACCATAGTCAGAATTACAGGACAAATGATAGCCTGGGAAAAATACTTTCTATGCATTCAGTAGGTAAAGAATCAACATTTCTGATTTATATAGAAAGAGAACAAACAAAAAAAAAACATATAAGGAAAGAACAAAACTCCAATAGAAAAGCAGGCAAAATGTTTGAAATTTTTTATGTATTCAAGCTCATCCATCTTTTCCTCTATATACTTTGGGTTTCGTAATGACTTTTAAAAATATATACTCTATTGCCCTAGCTGGGATAGCTCAATGGATAGAGAGTCTGGCCTGCAGACTGAAGGTTCCTGGGTTCGATTCCAGTCAAGGGCACATGCCCAGGGTTATGGGTTCGATCCCCAGTGCGGGGCATGCAGGAAGCAGCCAATCAATTATTCTTATCATTGATGTTTCTATCTCTCTCCCTCTACCTTCCTCTCTTGAAATCAATAAAAATATATTTTAAATAAAATGTATTATTTAAAATCTGTATCTCTCCCCAGATACACCCAAGAAAATACATGTGACAAATGCTGACAAGAGAGATTCTTTCTTCATTGAAGTAGGTCTGGAAGTTTCCAAAAAGAAGAGAGGGTAAAACGGGAAGAGGAAAAATGTGTCTCAACAGTAGCCAACAAAAACACTAGAGATAAATAAATTCAGCATCTGGCATCTGTGAGCCCTGAAAACCTAGACCACAGATTAAATTAATTAGGAAAACCACCCACAACAAACCAATAGCACCGGACAGGGAGCCGAAAGGAGAAGGAAGGGCTGAGTGCTGTCAAAACAGAGGCGTCAGAACAGCGCGTGTAAAATCACTCCCCAAGGAACTCCCAGGCCTTCATAGGACACGGTGGTCTCTAGCTCATTCATAATGTTTGCCTTGGCTGAGGTTCTAACCACAAAAACATCTGTGCAGAAGGAAGCAAATGAGTTCAATGAAATCATTCTGGAAACTTCTCACATGTCTAGAGTCCCTTCGTGAGAGGACAATGCAGTTAGTGTCACACACTGGGAGGACGATCTTGTGGTTAGCAGCACCGGCGGTTTCGCTCTCTCTGTCCACTCCCTGCTGGTGTAGACATGAAAGGGAGAGGGAAGGGGGTGGGGTGGGTGGGTCAGATACGGCGAGGGAGGAGATACACAGTTTAAGGAGCACAGCCAATTAAATAGGTTGTTCTTAATTTTGAAACTAGTGCTTAACTACCAATGGTATTGCCTTTAAGCTCTCTGGAAACTACAGTGTAATTAGGCTCCCTCAGCTTAAAACATGACCAGTCATTAACATTTTTCTTGATCCAGCCAAGTTATTACACACACACACACACACACACACACACACACACATCTCTGCGCCAAAAGTACATCAAGTTCCTAAGAAACAGCAAAAACATGTCATCGCTTTCCGAAACCACGCTCGGGTGTCATGACCTTAAAGAAAATGTTCTCACGATCAATTAATTTATGAACAGTCCCGCCCCCCCCCGCCCCCCCAAGATGCACAACAGGTTCCATGCAAATTCTTAAGCTTTTAAATTATACTGTTAATGAAAGCAAATAAAGGCAGTTAAAAGGCAATTTGCTCAATTGGTGTTAATATTTAAGCACAGCATGTGCAAAAAACGAGATCAAAGAATTCCGTTTTTACCAAGAAAACTTTAACCCAACTTCATTTCCAAAAGATCTGACACGTTACCAAGAATCTTTTTTCCTCCCCTCTACCCTTCTGCACCAGGTAACGAGGCTTTTTATTAACTTAATATTTCACATTAACCTTGTCGGTTTCTATCACTTAGAAATTCCAACCTATAAAAGCAGATCAGCTTAATCATGTTTAGATTAGCTCCCGCATCCTGAAGGCGAACTGAACTGTTTACACCTTCCCTCTCCTCCGCACTCTCAAGCACGGAGATTCCGAGGCCAGAACAGGAAGGTTCGTGCTGTGGTCTCCCCTGATGCCGGACCCTCAATCCTGGAGCCCTCGCCAGTGAAATCACAGGCCAGTCCCTGCAGCCCTGCTGCTGCTTTTAAACCAGCTTCAAACAAAAGCCCTGAGAGCTGACGAGCCGGGCATGAGTGGCTGCTATGGCTTTGCCTGGAGTGCGCCTAAACTCCCTACCAAACAGAAAACTACCCCGGACACACTAGCAACGTGGAACTTTCCCTTGGCGACCCCGGAGGACTGCTTTGGCGAAGGAAGGGGTATACACACAGGTTGTGGCAGAAGGCCATTCTGGGCCATCCTTCCACCTTAGGGGTGCGGGTGAATACCCAGAATCTCCCAGAATCCCTCAGCCCCTCCCTCAAAGGAGAAGAAAAGAAGTCTAGTTTCCTCAAAACACAGTGTGTCAAAAAGCGGTACAGTTTTGACTATGATGCTGAAGGTCCCTGAAGTGCTTGCATTAGTCGGCACCCCCCAGAAATCCTCGTGCAGCCCACACCAGCTCTTTCCCAAGACCTGGCTCTTCCTGAATACCTCAGTTTCCCTCTCCGCTCGTCCAGCTGCTCAATACATCACACTAACAGAACCAGCCGGTCTGCACAACACCAACTCCGAAAGCAAGTCCCTGTCCTGCACCTGCCTGAGACCCTACTGGGAGAACAGGCTCATATCATCCAACCCCCCACCCCACCCCCAACTTCTGAATTCAGTCGCTAAATCTCTCCCCTCCGTCTGTCCCTTTCTTCCCAAGCCCACTCATCCTCAAACCATTTCTATTCTATTAAGGGGACTGGCCTCTGCAAGGATGTTTACCAGTACATTAGGCTCACTCCAGGCCGTAACCCGTCCTAAGGGAACACATTCCTGATCAGGGCAATGGAAAGCCTATGCAAAACATCTTGGGCCTCCCTATGCTCCCCACTCCAGCCTAGGGAACTCCACCAACCTCCAGATCTCTCCAAGAGTGAGTGGCACCGGGGCATGGGGGACAGGGCCTGGCTTCAAGGGTCAGGGTGGCAGACACTGTCTGTTCAGCCAAAGATCTGGCAAGGAACCAACCACAGACCAGCTATTACTTCTGGGGAACCAGCAAAGTTTTCTAGGCTCGTCGGCACTGGAACAAGGTGTCTTAGGCAACTGCCACATCCAAATGGAGAGCTACTGAGAAGCCAACAGGAGTCCTGGGGAAGAAGCGACATCTCAGTGACAGGGAGGCACCCCATAGGCTCCCACCACCTCGCTCCTTCCAAAGCCTCCCCCCTCCCAAGTGCCAGGTCTCAGCTCAACTACGTCTGTCGTGGGTTAGGACCCCGTGTGCCCCACCTCCAGCCCCCATATGGGACTGACCCACTGAAGAAGCAAATGCTGGAGGTAGCCATAGCCAGAGCTTGGTGGAGCCGGTTCTGTGTGGGTGTCCTTGCCTACCCATCAACGCTGAAGCCAGTCTATCCCAACATCCAGAGGAAATCCAAGAAGGCGGTAAGAACCCTTGGCTTGATTTCCAGCTCCCAACACAAAAGCAAGGGCTAAATAGCAAACCTCTTTGAACTTCTCCTGCATCCAAATGAGGCTTCTCATCTCTAACACCAGAATACCAAAGGTCTGTCCTGGGGATTGAATGCGGTCACGTGTACCAATGCTGGGCTCAGAGCCTGCCACACCACAGGTGGCCCGCCCACGAGAGGCACCGACCCCACACCTAAAGAATTCGGCCACCACCATCTATCCTCATCAGCTCCTACTGGCATTTCCCTAACCACTTATGTGTCTTTTAGCGAGTTCAGTGGGGAAGGGGAGCTCAAAGTTTCCCCGTGATGTTAAAGAGAAGTCCTTCCAGAACAGAAGCCAGAGAGCCGTGACTGCAGACAGCCCAGCGCAAGCACAGGGACATCAATTCCACTCTCAGGTCAGAGACTGTGACCGACCGCTTGTCTGCAACGGAAGCTGACTTACCACTTCACGCTGGGCTTCTTATGAAAAGGGGGGAAGACAAGGAAAAAGATTCCCAAGATGCTGGAGACCATAGGTGTTCCAGCTCCTGCGTGCCAGACTCGAGGCCACTTGCTAATGGCTGCCAACATTTAGTACACTCAGCTGCTCCGTGCCCTGTGCCAGGCCTGGGGTCTCGGCGCTAATGCTTGCGCCAAAAGACCATCCTGCCATCTCACACACAGGGGCTTAAACAGCTCACGGAATGAACCCAGGAATTAATGAACGATAAAGCCGTATGGTCCCCATCAACCTCTCCTCTCTCAGCAGCATTCAAAACCCTGGCAGCGACTTCTACAACGGATGCTTCCTAAGAATAAAGCAGCGATGGCGGTAATAATAACAAAGTGAGAGTGGAAGAGGGATCCCATTACCAGGAAGGCAGATTTTTAAAAACCTAGACCCACCTCTCCTGCTATCTTCTCTATGCATTCCAGTTACTTTGAAAATCTCTCTCCCCCAATAGAACAGAGGACAAAACAAACAAAAGAGTGCTGTACTGCGCACTGTCCCCAAACTGCAGCCTTTCACACCAGCTCTGTTCCTCTCCGGGAAACACCCACCTCCCAGGTCGTAAATTCTTACCAACACAGCGCAGAACGGAGAGCACACACTTCCCCCAAGATGTGCATCCACATCAGGCAGCTGAGAAACAGTGTACACACCCGCCCGCAGGGAAGAGCCCGTCCCATCACTTCTGGAATTGTCCGGCCACGTCTCTGCCATTGCTTTCCTGGGTGGGAATTTCAGCACCGCCATCGCTTCGGGAGGCTCGGAAATGGTGGCCTTTGGAGAAGAGACACCATGGGAGAGAGGATCCCTTTGAAGAGCGACCCGCACCGAAATCCAGGCAAATCCTCGGCCGACTCACTGGGTGTTCACTCTAAACGGCAGAGTGCTTCATCTCAGGGAGGCCAGAGCCTGAGAAAGCAGGTGAATCGAGAGAATGAAATCAGGTCTAAACGCAAAGTGTTTCCTAGTGCGTGCTGCAAGGTCTCAAAGCTCTTCCCCAGGCATTATCAGAAACAAAATATGAGGGGCGCACAAGCAGGCTTCCAGGCAAGTAAGTGAGTCACGTGACTCCAGGTCCTTCCCAAAACCCGATCGTAATCCACCAGAGAAAACCCAAGGAGGGAGCAGTCGTATAGGCTGACCACCACCCAGCGAACCGAGCGCACCCAGGCTCTGACCTCATGGCGGTGAGAAGTCACTGGCCCTCCGGGGCACCGTGCCTATCTCCTCTCCAAGTCCCTCCACCGTAACACACGTGTGTCTCCCTCTGTGTGTACTCCTGCCCCAGCCCACGCCCACTGGTGTAGAAAAAACTCGTCAACATAACCTCCCTTTCAAAAACCCATCTCCTGGGGACTCGGCTAGGAGGGCTGGTCCGAAGGGTAAAATTCCGGCTCTCGGAACCTCCGACAGAGCAGCAGACAGACCAAAGACACGAGGAAGTCACCGCATTTCTGGTGGTGGCGGTGGAATAACGAGGAGTGAGAAAGAGCTGGGTTTCTCTTCCCTCAGAAAAGAGAAGGTGGTGAATCATCAACTCTCAGGCCAAGCAGTCAGGGCCAAGTGTTGGGGTTTTCTTTCATTTTCCTGTAAAAGCCGTCATAATGATCTCGGGGTGTTTTCTTCCTGTCCTCACCTGAGAGTATGTTTATTGATTTGAGAGAGGGAGAAAGAGAGAAACGCCGGTCAGTTGCCTCCTGTACATGCCCCAACTGGGAGTCAAAGCAGCAACCTTTGGTGCACAGGACACTACAACCAACTGAGCCACCCTGCCAGGGCATATAATGGTCTTTTTTTGGAGGGGGGAGCCTGACCTCCCAAGAGGGTAGAATTAGCCATGAAACAAGCCAAGGCAAACGGACGAGCCCTTTCTCTTCACTGATGACACAGGACATTTCAAAAGGAGCAGGGGCCATGTGGCTACTGAGTGCTCAGGGGCAAGTGGGGGCCAATGCCCCCTCCAGACCAGCCTTCTCCTCCCAACACAGAGTGGAGGGGTGGGGTGGAGAAGGGAGAGAGTGCGGGGAACAGGAAACATTATGCAATGCTAGAATGCTACTTTTATTTTAAAAGCCATCATGTGTAAAGCATTAGTGTTTTTGAAATTGCATTCCTGAGTTAATTAAATGGACAATCTTTTATACATAAAAGTGAGAGAAAGCAATTAAAAGCTAAACGAAGAAAAACTGCCTTCCCCTGGTGATGGGAGCGACCCCAGTCCCTCTGTGTTAACACAGAGCGAAGGCAAGGATCCCGGCACCACTGTCCCGACGTCTCTTTTATGGCACCCTCGGTGACAGTCTGAGAAGGATTTGTCTTCTAAGTTTACCTCTGAGACTGGCAGGGTAAGAGGAGGAGAGGGCAGGAGCGGAGGAAAAGGCCTCATTGAAGCACAGTTTATAAACAAACAAGGGAGCCCAGGAGAGGCCAGGTCTGGGCCTGAATGAGACCTAAATAGATCCTGCACCTCTTTATGGTCACTCACAGCAAAAGCAGCCACACCCAGGGCTTCATCCAAGGAAGCAATTCAGAGTTTGGGGCTGTGCAGCCAGAATCAGCTCACAGGTTTGTTGTAAGAATCGGAGAATATTCCAATTACAAGAGAAACTGAGATTAGTTATCAGGAGCAGCTTCCTACATATACTGCTCTGTCCAACCTAGCAGGTGCCAACACACCCACCGGCCTCGTTTTTTCACAAATGTGTCCTCCCTGGATGGGTGCATGGCGACAGGGGAAGGCTGCTAGCTCCCGGGGTGACAACCAACCTGAGCTCAGGGAAAAGGGAATGACAAACGCCCCTTCTGATGCCCAAACGAACTCGATCCTGCCACCCTCAGAGGCTGACAAACGCCCCTTCTGATGCCCAAACGAACTCGATCCTGCCACCCTCAGAGGCTGAGCCTACCTACCCCAGTGCCCTGACAAGAACGTTCCAATGACAAGAGGCACCACATCTTTCTCTTTGGCATCAGCAAGGAGCAAAGCATGAAGTCACCCATGTCCATTCAACAGAATGGCTTTTCAATGGAGGCGTGATGCAGAAGCTGCAACGGTGTTCTCTGTCTTGGAGGCCAAATAGGCTGAAATCCACACCGAGTTGCTCCCGGGCCACAAGATCTCCCGACTCTGGGCTGAACAGTACCAATCCACTCTCCCAATCCCGCTCACCCTTCACCCGGGAACGGTGCTGCCTGTTCCCGGGGACCGTTCTGTCTGTTCCTGCACTCGGGAAGGGAGAGGGAAGGAGAAAAAGCCCAGCAGGGATGGCCAGGCCCAGGGCAGGTGAGGGATGCTTATATTTCGGGGGCTGGACGTGCAGGCTGATGGCTCTCTTCCCAGCTCTGAGCCCCGTCTGCAGGCCAGCCATGCCTGCTGCTTGCTCCCGAAGCCAAGCTAAGCCACTCTCTATTTCAGTGCCACCATTTCTACCTTCAGAGGAGGAACTCTCGTGGGGCTGAGAAGTAGAACCTGCTTAGTCGTGAGGTTTCTATGCGTGTTCAAGCTGGGATAAGACAGGAAATATAAACCACCGAATCCAAGGGTGTCGGGGCAGAGAAGGGCTCGCGCTGCTGCAGCGGCACCCACCCCCGCGCACCCGTGGCAAATGGGCTCAGACTGAGCACCTTGATGGCAATGCTGGTCCGAAGGGAAAGGAGGATGAGAAGAGAGAAGAAACTGGCCTGGCTATCCCACAAGTTCAGTTGTTCAGCCCCCACACAAGAAAGAATCGATTATTCAATTTCTCTTTGACCGCCCCCCCTCGCCCCAGGCTCCAAACCCACACACAGGTGTCCGGGAGGGGTGTTAAGTAAACGGCCGAAATGAAGCTCTCGGTGCCACCCCCCCACAGGCACCCGCGCCTCCCTTTGAGATAGGAAGAGCCAGCATCATCTGCTCCAGCCAAACCCTCCCTCTGTTCTGTGGCCGAGTTCACCTCGGGGGCCCTACTCTTGAAAGGAATTCAGGATGGGTTAAACGTTACCTCTATCTCCGCCCAGCATCTCCTGAGCCATCTGATAAGCGCTAGAGAAAACATCCTGTGTACAGAGGCTGCATGCTGACACAGGGTGGGGGAGCACCGGCGACAGGGGGGGCCAGGAGGAGCTAATCCTCCGAGAGATAGGGGCTCACTCTCCGGAAAGTTCAGAGAAAGCCAAGAGAAGAAAGATTCCACCAACTGTTACATGTGGTCACCGAAACTCAAAGCAAGCGGA
>PVJC01001879.1:29757-86543 GCA_004026665.1 Murina feae
GGGGGGGGGGGGGGGGGCCCTTCTGAATTCCAGACGTTATCCAGTTTTCCTCCCTGCGCAGTCTACTGTCTCCTTCCCTCAACGTAGGGCCTCAACAAGAGAATGCTGTCATGACCTCCAGGCTCTGGAGCCTTCCTTTTGGCCTGCACCGCCAGCCCAGTGTTACAGCCTCAGGCAGGAGTAACTCAGGCAGGTGCTGGTTCGCAGGGCTCCCCTTCCAGCATCCCTGGTACAGTAGGTCTGACAGAATCACACCTTCTCCTGTTCCCAGCAGCTGAGAGGAGCAAGACCTGACTGCGGGAGGCCCCCACACTGCCACATTGGACGGGATCCGTTAACACGAGTGTGTGAAATGAAGGCGCTGCCGGCTGCCTCTGGTCCCCGGGCTATTGTAAATGTCAGGCAGCATCAAGGGCTTCAGGCCCAAGAAGGGAGTCGCAGGAGAAGCTCCAGGACTGGCTTTTTTTTCTAGAACTGCCCTCAGCTCTTCTGCCTGTAAAACTCCCTAGGTGCTCAATAAACAATTAAAGGACTGTTTAGCTCTTCCTCAACCACACCCCAGGGACACAGGACCAGCCACAGGGCTACGGCTAGGCTAGAAGCATCCCTCTTCCCAGATCATTCCAGAAACAATGATCATTCCAGAAACAATGACTCAGGCCTTTCCCAGCTGGCTCACTTCCAGAAAGTACCCAGAAACCTGTCTCAACGGACCAACTAGCAGATGTAAAAAAAAAAAACACACAACTGTATTAGAATTAACTAGTGTTAAAACTGAAGAAGGACAACCAGATCCCACTGACTAGTTCCGGGGAATTTTAGTTTATGTAAGTATTTTTCTAGTTAAGAAAGTAATAATGCTTCACCCTCAAATTCAGAGAATATAGAGAAATGTACAGATTAAAGTTATGCTGAAATGACTTAGAAATAAAAAAAATTAAAAAGGAGGAAAACTGTGAGCCTCCGAGTCACCTTGTCCCTCCCACTGCTCTCACTGTGAGGGGCCAGGAGCGTGACACGCGCCACCAGCCTTCCTCCTGAAAACCCCAGAGCGAGCAGTTCCCCGTGAGCCCGAGGACAGCCCAGCCCGAGCCCATCCCAGAAGCAAGAATGTGTCAGGAGTAGCAGCTGCGCGCCTCGAACCCCAGGAAGATTCGAACCCCAGCCGGGCTGCCAACCCTGCGCCAGCACTCACGGCCCATAAGAGAATGCCTTCCCAAAGCATTCGAAAGGGTTTCTGTTTCCCTGCACGGGAAATCGCAACTGAGAGCACGTCTGCAGGGTGTTGCAGGCCTGTGAGGGAGAGGGAGAGGGAGGCCAGCACCGGGGTGGGGTGCTCAGTGCCAACCCCAGCCAGCTCCTGAGACCCACACAGCTGCACGGACACCCCGAAGCCAAGGAAGGGTCCCTGCTGCCGAGTCAAAGGCAAGGAGAGACACGACCACCCGGGGGTTTCTCGCCCAGGAGGCAGCCCCAGTTTCGTAAGGAAGAGCAGTAAGAAGCCACTGGGAAAAGCTGCCTGCCGCTCCCCATCAGGGTGCCACCAGCTCCTTTCCCACCACCTTCCTCAGCTCCTTTCCCAGGATGTACAGAAACATGAGCCACAGACACAGGGATGCATCTCCATTGTGCGCAGTGACATGAAAAGCACGAAGAAATACAAGCGGGTCCTCTTCTCTCAAGAAGAAGGGAGGGTGAGGAAACTGGCGTTTACCGGGCACTGTGATCACAACAAGGAAACGGACGTGTGTTTCATCCATTCGCAATCACCTCGGAAGTTACTCCCCTCAGCCCCATCCACAGGAGCCTCAGAACGTGTGAGTGACATGAGGCGTCTAAGGACCCACAGTGTAAACAGCGGCCGAGCTCTCAACCGAGGTCTCTCCTGATTCCATATTAAGGCTCTTTCTACCCCATCCTGTTCCTTTCTTCAGTCGCTCAAGTGGTCAACGAACCTCCCAGTAAACTGGGCTCAACTGAACCAGCTGAATGCAACAGGCTTCTGCGGCCCCCATGCCAGTGAGCGCTGGAGAGTCCTGGGCGGGCGGGCAGCAGGGCCACCACGGAGGGAATGTTCCCAGGCCCTCACAGGAGGGAACCGCCCAGAATAAACACAACAAGAGACCCAGTTTGCAATGTTCTGGCAGAAAGGGTCTCCCTCTGGACCCCCTGAGATGCGGCTGACCGGAGTATCTCATTAAAAAGCACGCCAGGGCCCTGGCCCGTGTGCTCGGTGGTTAGAGCGTTGGCCCACACACTGACATTCAATTCCCGATCAAGGGCATGCACCTGGGTCGTGGGTCTCTCTCTCCCTCCCTCCCTCCCTCCCTCTCTCTCTCCTCCTTTTCCCTCCCTTCCTTTCACTCTCTCTGCTCTCTCTGAAAAAGCAATTGAAAAAAATATCCTCACTTAAGGATTTACCAAAAAAATAAAATAAAAATTCACACTAAGGTCTCTCACTTTATCCTGGGAGTCGTTCCGGATTCCCACATCAGCATTAAGTGCTGTGAAAGCAGTAAACACTTGATCTTTCCAGGTGAGGAATCTGACAGCCGTTGTCTGGCCTCAGTCTACATTTATAATCATCTCAGTCTCATAAAAGGCTAATAATTTCATAAAGCCAGATGTGCCTGATCTCGCAAAAGGGTCTACCAGAAAGGGCAGGCCCAGCCGGCATGATTCTGAGCATCAGCTGCAGACCAGGAACAACAGATCACGGTTCGATTCCTGGTCAGGGCACATGCCCAGGTTGTGGGCTTGATCCCAGTGTGGGGCATGCAGGAGGCAGCTGATCAATTATTCTCTCTTATCGTTGATATTTCTCTCTCTCTTTCCCTCTCCCTTCCTCTCTGAAATAAAAGAAAAAAAAGAAAGAGCAGTCACTTCCGTTCTCACCATTGCTTGATGAGAAAAACTCTCCGGGAAAACTAAAATCCTCATGCAGTTTCATCTTTTCTTCTGTAGCTGAGTAAACTCAAGAGGAAAGAGGCCAGCTTGCCGATACCCACAAATCAGCACACGGTACTATGACCATACCCCCTGACAAGCAGGATGAAACGAGATACTTGCTTGAATCAGTCTTGGTTTAAACACTTTTATCATTCGACCAGGCCAGAACCGCAAACATTAAATAAATATCACATATGCACTAGCTTCCTCAAAATAAGTCAATAATCACACCTACTACATTATTGGGGAAGAAGGGCTGGGGATGGCAAAACAATGTTTCGACTTGAAAAACCTGATCACCCACCTCCCAATGGGCTGGGAGACACAGTTTCAGTCCCCTTCTCCCCCGCTCCTGGGGTCTGGGCTGCTGGGGCGCCACTCACCACGCACTTCTCCAAGCCACCTCTGTCCAATTCTGAGTCACCTTGGGCTGAGCCAGGGCAGAGCCTGATGGCCGGATAAGCCTCTTACCATCACATGGCAAAAAGAAAGGAAAGCCACGCTTTGCCCCTAGTGATTAAGGAGAACTTGGCGATCTGGGTTAAAAGCCACACAAACAAAAATCGGGTCTCAGAATACATCAGGGTCATTAAGAGATTGACTCCCTACTTCACAGGAATCCAGTGCAGGGCACCACTCAGCCCAATAAGCAGGCTCATGTTTCTTTTTAAACCTTTAACTCGCTTTTCCGCAAAACAAAGCAGAACTGACTGTTATGTGTCAGTCCATTTGACGCCACGGAACACAAGGTGGGGGGGGGCAGCTGAGTACTTCTCAGAAAGGTGTGCCGCCAGCACCCCACGTACACCAGCACAGCAAGGCTTCACACCCATACCCAAACGTGTTTGAAATGTATTTCATGCTACTGAATGTAAGGCAGCGATTTTCAGCCTTCCCCTCTTGTGGCGCGCATAGCTAATGGCTCCAATCCCGAGGCACACCGAAAATATATTCCATTGTTGGCTGAACTGGCCAAAAGGCATCATTTTGACTCGTTGACACAGGACGGCTACTGTCTGCTGGCTGGTGTCATTTTTTTAATTTGACAATCTAAGGGGAAAGAGGTCAGCGCCCCTCCCTCAATAGCCAGGTACTGCCTGTCTCAGAGGTTCTTGCAGCACAGGAATGAAAATCATGCTCTTTCCCAAAATGGGCAGCCAAGTGGATCAGCGGCCTCCCTGGTCTCTCCAAAGCTGACTACCTCATGCCCCCTTACCCCCCATTCACACACACACATACTCATACACACACTCGCTCACACTCACTGTCACACACACTCATTCATATACACATTCACACAGTCGCACACACCCATACTCATACACACATTCACACACACTCATCACACTCACACTCACTCATGCGCACACACACGCCTGCTCACACACTCGTGCACTCACACACACACTCTCACTCCAGTTGACACTGCATAGCTCTAAAACCACTGAATCACCAGCAGGCTGGATCCCAAGATAACTAGTATCACCCACTAGTTAAAATAAAACCCCACTGGAGACTTCAGTTCAAAATGCTTGTTTAGCAGCTGTGTTTGCTGCTTTTTCTAGTTGTTGGAAAAGCACCTATCAGGGAAGATCAGGAGTTTGGTGGAAGCCAGGTCCCCGGAAAAGAGATCAATCTAAACAGCATCTCAACTTCCTTATTATCAGCTACACGCCTTCTTTCACGGACCACATCGTAAACATGTAAAAGAGATTTACAACGCGCCTACGTTCAGGCCCCGGAGCAGCAACCTCCCCTCCTGGAGGGGAAAAGGCGTCCCAGGCTGTGAGACCACTGATCCGAAGTGCAATCCCACACTCGGAAAAACTAAAATCAATATCTGCTGTGGCACCTCTCTCCCCGGTAAGATCACGGTTGTTTCAGGAGGATACAAGCTTCTGAAACGCAGCCTTAACAAACAGAACATTGCTCAACTGTTCCAGAGGCAGGTGTCATAAACAAGCAGCCACATGGCAAACATATCGATTTCCCAGCCCTTATCTCGCAGCGACCAGTGCTCAGTTACCAGGCTACTTTAATATGTAATTTACTGCAGGGAGAGGAGCGTGGGGCCCGGGATACCTGAAGTATTTACTGGAGAATTCTGGAGGCTTCCCACAAGGGTGGCGATGTGCAAGCAAAGAGGGAGAATTCTGGGCTGGAGACCACCAATGAGCATGCGCATTTCCAAACTGTCCCATGAGAAGGCCAGACCCACCTCTCTCTCCCCAGCCAAAAGCTCCTAACTCTGGCAGCAATCCTCCACTGTTTCCACGCTGTGAGAAATCCGGCCCAGCACCGCCATTATTTAAACGCAGGTGTTTAATTTCTGCCAAAACAGTACGAGGAAATTACCTCCATCTATTCTGTGGGTTATATCGGACTCTTCAACGTATGTCTCAGCCCACCTGACTTGGATAGAAATAAAGAGAACAGGGAAGTTAGAATTTTAAAAGCTCCAGAGCTGGCTGGCTTCTGCGGGACTCGTGAGAATGTGGAGAGTTTGCTTTTTTTCTCTCTCCTATTTTTAAAAATTTAAGTCAGACTTTTTATATATCCCAAGCTGCAAAACTCCAAAAGAGAGCCAACACTAATTAAAAGCCATCGATGTATAGCTACATTAAGGGGGAAAGAAGCTCCGTGTCTGGCGTTAAAGGTTGTAGGTTTAAAATTAGACCTAGAAATGCCAAAGTTAAGCTTTTTCAGATCAGCGCCAAGGCGCCCACACGCCTGGTACTATATATATGGGGAGCCCCATACCTTCAGATGCTGCCCATTAAACCCTCAGCAGCACAGACAAGGCTGCTGGGGCGATGCCACCACCAGGCAGAGGAAACTTCCAGCTCCAGGACTTACATTTTCATCTTGAAATTCTAACTTATTTGGGCATAGATTTTCGCTTTTAATTTCTTTAGGAGTTTTTTAAACTGCATTTAAATAAAAACCAAGCCTTCGCTGGTTTGGCTCAGAGTGTCGGCCTGCGAACCAAAGGGTTCCGGGTTCGATTCTGGTCAAGGGCACTTACTGCAATTGCAGGCTCCACCCCCACCCGGGGTCCTGGTCAGGGCGAGTGCAGGAGGCAACCAATCGGTGTGCTTCTCTCACATCACTGTTTCTCTAGGTCTTCCCCTCTCTTTCCCACTCTCCCTAAGAATCAACAGGGAAAAAATATCCTCGGGTGAGGATTCAAAAACATTTTCTTTAAGTAAATAAATAAAAAAATGCCAAGCTATGAGGCAGGAAGAGCTGAAAAGCCTTCTGTTCAGAAGCTCCCAGAATCCCTGGCTACGCCTGCCACCCGCTGCAGGAGCCAGGCCACCGCAGACGGTGGCCATCAAGCCTCCGGAAACCTGACCACGAGGGACCAAATCAGAACCCATCAACAGCTCTCCAATAATTTTCAGGAATTCTGCAAACCGACGATGAATTTCCTTCCCCACTGAAACCGCCTGGTGCTGTACAGCCACAGTCGCTTTGGAAATGACTGAAGTAGGATAAACATCAGGGTGGAAGATTTCCCCGACTTCCCTCTAGGAAGAGAGGTCCACTAGACAGGATCTCAAGACCCAAAAGGGGGAGACTTTCTAGAATCATATTGCTAAAAGCACACAGGGCCTCAACACGTCATCGTACCGCCTGGGAGGCGGCCTCTGGTGAAAATCACTTTACCTGGGTGACGGTAATGATAGGTCAATGACTGACATGCAAGGCTGGAGAGGTAACTGGGCTGTTTAACTTAGCGAAGGGTTGTTGTTTTTACCAGTACGGTGATCTACGTGTTTTCCAAGAAATCCGTCTCAAACAGTGTCACTATGAACATAAAGTGCTCTCGGTGGTAAAACAGACATAACATAAAGTGTGCTGACTACTACTTTAACCATTTTTAAGTGCACAGTTCAGCAGCGTTAAGTACATTCACATCATCCATCGTAGAGTTTTGGCATCATCAAAATTCTGCACTCCTTCAACACCAACTCCCCAACCCCCCTTCTCCCCAGCCCCTGGTCACCGCTATTCTATTTTCTCTCTATGAATCTGCTTCATGTAAGTGTAGGTGCCTCACAGAGATGGAACCATACAATGCTCACCTCTCTCGGGTAGGGCTTATTTCGCTCAGCATAATGCCTTCAAGGTCCAACCATGCTATAGCAGTGTACGTCAGAATGCCATTCCTTTTTAAGGCTGATTAATATTCCATCCTATGTATCTATCACATGTTTATCTATTCATTCCTCTGTCAGTGGACATGCGTGGTTTCCACCTTTTTGTGATTGCGGATAATGCTGCTATGAACATGGGGGTACAAGTAAGTTACCTGCTTAAGTCCCTACCTATTTTTGTTCCTTTAAAAGCAATTCGTTGTTTGCACTTTGGCATCTAATACCTTCATCAGACCCCCCAAAAAAGGAAAAACAACCACAACACAGAATTAGGTTGGAAAGCAATGTCTACAATGTTGCTGAAGCAGAAAGCCGCACAGAGTGTGCCTGTGTGGCCGCACGGGGGTTGCAGGGCGCCCCTGCCCCGCGGGGCTGCAGCCAGAGCCCCATTCCCTTTCTTGATGAGGCCAGGCTGGAAATTTTGAGTTCCATACCAGAAGGGCTTGTAGGGTAGAGGGAATGCAGCTGACCAGCTTAATGGCGATCTGAATGGGCCATTACTGCCTGGCACCTTTGTGAGCCAACAGTGTTAAACAGCCGTGTTTTCTGACGAGACCATCTTTAAACCTGCCCGGTCTCACTACATAGGCAGCAGGTGACCCGTGGCTGACATGCAAGCATACAGGGCCCGCAGGTCTGTTTTCCCCAGCTCCCAACAGCTTCACGGAAAACGCCAGGAGAAAAACTGCACGCGTGTCTTTAAAAGAGGCCTGTTTAGACGTTTACGTCTAACCACAAATCGGAAATAATAGATAATGGCCTGCAAATGCTAAGGAAAGCCGAGACCACCACAGCTTCCTACCACCCAAAGCCTGGCAACTGATGACTCAGAAGTTCAATTGGAGATAAAAACTGAGACAAGAAAAAAGGCAATTTTAGGTCTGAAGCTTTAATATTAAAATGTCCCTGCGATGCTTAGATCATGAGGAATTTACTTTTTCATAGAATAAACTTTTCTTTTAAACTCCTTTTTTTTAAAAAAAAAATATAGTGACTTAAGTAGATCTTTTGGAATTTACAAGATAAATACTAGTAATTTGATTCTTATCTTCTCTAAATCCAATTCTAAGCCAATTTTGTGTAAAGGACACTAATTATAGCCTACAGGGAGAGAAAAGGTAACCTATCAGAGAGAATACACTTGAAACATTTAAAAGGCTTCGGGACCCTGAAAGTTAAATAGATTTCAAATCTATTGGAGTAAGAATAATAATTAGTTAAATGGAAATGAATCGCAGGCCCTCCTCTCCTTACCCCGGACCCTGGGAGTCTTGTCAACAGCATCCCCATGTGCTATGTGCTCAGGCTAAAGGGACCTCGAGCTCTCTCATCCCCCAGGCCTTGGCCAAGCAGTCACTTTAGAAAGCCCCCTGCCCTGGTAAGCAAAACTGGGAGATGAGAGAAGGGCGGGGAGAATCGGCTCTTCTTTTCTTGCAAAGGGCCGACTTCTGCCTTGTTCATGGGTCTCTTTCCTCCGGCTCCGCATCTGTGTAGACGGAACTGGTAGCGTAAGACGCTGCGCTTTTTCCAAGCTCGACCCCGAAGACCGCAGCGGCTGCCGTCCTTCCTCACCACTCCTGCCCCTTGCCCGTTTCTTTTCTTGGCCTTGGTCACAAGAGACAGTTACGCTGAAAAGATGCCCTAAACTCCACCTGATTTCCCGGCAGCCTTCGCGAGGGCGGGACGGCATGGAGAGGCCCTCGCCGGTGTGGAGCTGAGCCTGGTGTGGAGCTGAGCCTGCGGCCGGCGCAAGCGCTGGGGAGCTCTGGGCTCCCGGGAGCACACGGGCTGGTGAGGGAGAGCGAAACCGATGCCAGGAGGCCTTGGCCTTCAGAAGCTCACTTCCACCCACCGACACCCAGTGAGCTGATGTCAAAACATCTCACCGGCCCCTGGCTCGTGTGCTCAGGGGGTTGGAGCATCATCCCATCGACCCAAAAGGTCGCGGGTTCCATCCCTAGTCAGGGCCAGTGTGGGAGGCAACTGATTAATATTTTTCTCTCACACCAATGTCTCTCTCTCCCCCCACCACCTAAAAAAAAATAATAGCAACAAAGACAATCTCTAAAAAATATCACCAGAATAGCTTTCATTTAAGGACCTCTCTAACCACTGTGTACCTGGATTGAGGGGCAAGCAGGTCTGAAGTCCAGCCCCATCCTGCTCCCCGGTCATGGGTCCTGGGCCCAGGTAGGAGCCACATCTTCCCACAAGAAGGGGCGCCTTCTCTAAATGTCACAAAAGTGCCATGTGGGCCCTGACCAGTGTGGCTCAGTGGATAGAGCGTCAGCCTGCAGACTGAAAGGTCCCAGGTTTGATTCCAGTCAAGGGCATGTACCTTGGTTGCGGGCACATCCCCAGTGAGGAGTGTGCAGGAGGCAGCTGATCGATGTTTCTCTCACATGAATGTTTCTAACTCTCTATCCCTCTCCCTTCCTCTCTGGTAAAATCAATAAAATATATATATATATATATATATATATATATATATATATATATATATATATTTTTTTTTAAGTGCCATGGGGACCACTAGCAACCATGCTTGAGCCCACAGATGCTTCCAGAGCAGCAATGGCTCTCAATGGAGGCCATCACCTCCTTCCCATTACCTTCACGTCCAACTTTCCCAATGATCCCAGAAGCCAGTGTCCAAAAAGCCACAGCATTGTAATCCACGGGGCAGCCCAAGCCCTCACCAATGAGCGAACCTTACCGGTGGCTTGTTCCAATATCCCAACGGGGAAATGAACCAACCTCTCAGATTATCAGTGGGATCACTTGGTTTTGTTTTACCAAAGAGTCCAAAAAAAAAAAACAAAACTTACGGGCCTACATTAAAGACACTCACCAGAGAAAGGCTCCAAATCTGAACCAACAATGTCATCACCATTTCCAACACCAGAAGAAAAGCATCACTGGAGAATGCAAAACCATCCAGAACTAATCCTGGCATGTGACACACTGTCCCCAAGAGCTAGAGTGATGCCCTTGCTGTAAACCATCTACAAATGGACATGGGTTCCATGGTGGGAATCAGGTCCTCCTAGAATCCCAGAGAAACGTGGCGGCAGAGAAATCAGTAAAAGGGAAAAGGCCCTTTACTGCGTCTTCCCCATCTCTGTGTAGGCTCTGGCTGCTTCCAGCAGCTGGGCCAGGACACAGGAATGGCCTGAGGTGAGTACATGGTGGAGATTCTCTGAGAGTTTAACTCTGCACTTCAAGCCAGTGCCCCACCACCCTTACCTGGACCTCTCACTCGAGTCCTTCCAGGGGTGCTCTACTCGTCCCACTGTTTACTAACAGCCTCTCTGGAAAATGGGCAAGGACAAGGGCAGGGCTGCCCCTCAGGTAATATGGGAGGAGGAGGGAGAACTGGAGGACAAAAGGCCGAAAGGCAGACCAGCTCCTCTGAGCTGGGGATGCAACTCCCATCACCTCCCACAGCAACTGCCCAGGGCTTGGACGGCCCACGTGGATGGGTTGGAATTTCAGCTTTCTGTGCTGCTGCCAGTCTGTGGCCCTGATCTTCGCTTCTGAAAATACCGTCTCGAAGATGCAATTAAGGGGCAAAGACAAAAACACGTGAGGCTTCACCACCCATCGGGTCTCAGCTTCCGGAAGTCGGTGAGTCGGGGAAGGGTGTCAGCCAAGGTCGGCCAGGCCCCGTGCTGTTTATTTCCTTTTAAAGGACCGTTTTGGGGTGTGCTGTGGCATAGGAGTGTCTTCGTACATTCTGCGCCCTCTAACTTTAGTCCTTTAAATGTTCTTCTGCAAAGAACCCCAAGAGCCAGGGAAGGCTGCAGGAAGATGAGGGGCACCACCAAGTGGAGCCCCCAGTTTGGCCCCTCAGACTCACCAAGGGGCCAGGGCCTCGTCAGGTGGAAAGAAAGGAATCCTGTGCAAGCCAGTCTCATGTGCTGTCTGACCGAATCCTCACAGCAACCTGTATGTCAGAGGCAGGTGCTGTCACCACCACCCCCATTTTAGAGTTGGGCAAACGAAGGCTCCGAAAGGTAACTCAAGGAGAGGAAGGACCAGGAAATGACAGCTGTAAGGACCAAAGAACTCAGAAGTTCATTGCTGCCCACGAAACTGCTCTTTGGAGAGAGGAGAATGAGGGAGGAAAGTGGGGACCCCTCTCCTCTTTACCCCCAACCACAGCTCAAGTGAGGACAACTGGACCCTCAGGAGGAACATCAGGCAGAAAGGAATCATTTGCTTCAACCAAGTAAGAGGATCAAGACAGAGTGTCCCCCCACCCACCCACCCACCCACCCCAGAACCACAAAATTCGTTTTAAGGAGAAGCTTCGAGCTGCCCACACACATGCATGCTCACAACCCTGGCAGCAGCCCCTGCACTCCTGCCCTTCTTCCACCCCGAGCCAACTGCCAGTGACAAAAAGCCCCCTCAGGCTCCGGGCCCCCCTTCCGCAGCAAGTCCTGGAAGGCCTGAATGCACACACACAGTGCCCTTTCAGGGCAGCCGGGGCTCCTGTTTCCCGGGGCTGTGAAAGGGAGCATGGTAAATGAGAGGCTGTTTGACCTGCCCTCCAGCCCCCGACCCCTCTACTGTACTCCAACAGCTGCTGGTCAACACAGTCCCAGCGGCTCTGCCAGGCCGGCCGCGGCCTGCACCCACCGGGCATCAGGGGCCAGAAGACAAAAGGCTAAGACAGTGGACTGTATGGGCCTGGTCAGCCCCAATGACTTTCAAGCATTTAAACACTTTTACAAATGGTTCCAGGAAAACCACAGCGGCAACGGGCTGCTTTCGGAGCTGGGGGAGGGGAGGTCATTTGCTTTTGTTCTCTCTGTCCAGCCCAACTGGACAAAAAAGAGAAGGGGAATGGGCTGAGTGACTGAAGTCCACCCTCCATCGCAGCCACAGGTCCGTCTCAGCACGTTGGAGAAGCAGACAGGAACCACGTCACACGGGGCGGAGCCACGCACTTTAAAAAAAAGGAAAGACAAGGACGAGGGAAACATGATTGGAGGAAAGAAAAAAGGCACAAGGAAATGCAGACGTAGCAACTCCACTCGCAGACACACAGAAAACATAGGCTAGACTCTCAGGCCCACTGAGCCCCCCGCCACCCACTCAGCACTGGCATTACAGACGCTGGTGTGCACAGGGTTTGCGTATGGGTGGTCCTGTTGGGCTTGGGGGGGGGGAGGAGGGAGGACAGGGAAAGACACGAGATTATGGTTAAAGGTTCTTTATTAAATGTCCGTCGGCTGTGCTCTCTGCAGCCAGTAGGAGGACACACGGACCTTTAACCACTTCGTTGCCCCCAAGGCAATTCTCGCTAATACCACCTTAGGGCAGGCAGGGGTGCGGGTAGGATGGAATCTGAAACTTGAAGGAGAAAGCAAGTAAGCAAAAACACAGGGCCATGCACGTTTTTTCTTAAATTTCCTACCAAGATAAAAATTCTACAGAAAGAAACAGAAACAATCGGAGAGTTTGGTAGAGATGTTCGTAATTCATGAGAAAGGGCACGCCGCCTCGGGGCACGCCCTTCTGGTGGAAAAGCACCGGTGGTCGGGGCCTCTCCCAGTGACAGCCCAGGGTGGGCCGCCAAGAGCATGCAGTCCTCTGGGGTGTTTTAAATGAGTTTCCCTGGATCCAGGAACAAAATGGCTGGGTCTCTACACCACGATCGGGAAGTTCTCACCCAGATAAGGCCTCAGGGCACCGACCCCAAAACTATCTTCTCGCCTCCAGAAACCCCAGGCATTTCTGCGAGGTGGGGTCAGCGAGGGGAGCCTGGGCACACTCTGACTAAGCTGGGCGTCCTTCCTTCGCTTCCCAGGGCTAGCCAGACGAGGTCTCAACTCGAGAAACCCCAAAGTCTCCCCATCACCCTCCCTGCATGAGCAGGCCGCTGGGAATAAAGTCTGACCTTCTCAGGCCTCAGATGCCCGAGTGACAAGAATGGCCTCACCCCCCAGAAAACGTACCTCCCTCTCCCCACCACCCAAAGCATATCCTGGCAGGAAACCGAAGAGAAGTTCACAGGAGCCACACTGCATGACCTGAGGGCCACTCTGTCACCCTGGGCCTCTGTTACTTGTCCCTGAAATGATGCCACTTTTCTTGCCTGGAAGCTGTGCGCTGAACTGGATGACCTCCTCGTGTGCCCTCCGATTCTAAGTTCCTTGATTATAGGAACAATCTCAGCGGCAAATGAGAGCAGCCAAGTGACCCAGAATCTGCCACTTCCTGCCCCGAGCCTGGCTGCTGCCCCAGAGAGGCCCCGAGCAGTCACAGACCCACACCTGCCACCTGGATGCCTGTAAAGCCCGGCACCCGTAGCCTACTCCCTGCCAACACAGTGGGATTTACCTGCTACGCCTACAGGAAGGAAAGGGGAGCAGCAGGCCTCCCTGCCCCTCTCGTCTCCAGATGCGCTCGTGCCTGCACCAGGTTCACAAATCCTACAGGGAACCCACAGCACTGCTCAAGCACGGCTGCGAAAGGGTGCTTCCCGATGGGGGCTGCGGGGCTGGAGCAGACTCACCAGCCCCTCTGCCTCCCGACCAGCTTCTTCAGCAGCTGCTGTCTCCCTCCCTCCAAGCCCAGCTGGAAAGGGGATGATTTCTAGGGGCTCACAGAGGGCAGATTCCCGGGTCCCCAAGACCAGAGGCACCTCTACAATGCGACCCACTGAACACGTCCTGGATCATTATTGCCCTGTGCTCCCTGCCAGAGGGGCACTGGGACAAAGGAAAGACAAAGCCACAGTCCCTGGCCTCAGAGAGCTCCCAGTCCCACAGGAGAAGGGCATGGCTATGGGCACTCAGGGGCAGCCACTGCACTGGCCCAGCAGAAGTGCCCGTCTGAGTCCATGCCCTCAGGACCTGCCTCTCGCAGGGCCTTCATTCAGGAAAACTCGGTGGTGGAACCAGCAAGTGTCCATCTCGCCCCTTTAGCCAGGCCACCCGCTCTGCAAAGCTTCCCCTGACGGCTTGTCCTCAAGAGCTGTTTCTCAATGGGACGTGGCCCAGCAGAGTGGGTCCTGGGCTGGAGGGCTGGAGGGCGGGAAGCGGACGGAGGGCCCAGCTGCAGGGCTCTCGGTCACTGGCCCAGAGAAGCTGGCCCCATCGCCCGCCCAGTAGGTCTGCGCAATAGGCTCTGTGTGAATGGCCCCTACCCCCCTCCCTCACTCAGCATTCACTCCCCAGCTTCCCCCTCTTGCCTGGAGTATCCCAGCCACAATAAAGTTGCCAATTAAAACAAATTGTCCATTGATAATAGAGAAAATAAAGAGAAAAAAAAAAAGCTCCAAAGCACAGATGGTTCTGTTTTGACGATATCAGAGGCTGAGTCCCTTACTGCCACCTCTGCCCTGGCGATCACCACGCTGCAGACTCAGGAAGCCAGCCCAGCCCTGCTACATGAACACTGCTGGGCGCAGCCAGCCTCCGCTTCCCCGAGCCAACACGATCCACAGATCACCTCCACGTCCAGGGCACCCGGGGGGACGCGCGAGGGAGGCGTGGAGAGGGATGGGTGGATGCAACTGGAAGGACCCAGATCCTACCCGCAAAAAAGTCATGATAACGAGAGATCCCATTTTCCCTACACCTCCTTGGCGTGGGAGTTCAAAGGGTGGGAATACTATTTCCGACTGGAAGAAAAGAAGGAATGCATCAAGACAGGCTTGGAAAGGAGAGAGCACTGCTGCTGGAGCCGGAAGCTCTGCCTTGTTTCTATGCGTGGAGGCGGATACGGCGAGTGGAAAGAATATGCCCTTGACCGGAACTGAAATGCCCACAGTGCCAGCTAGAATGGCATTCCCAGCGCTCCACGGCCTGGCCCCAACGCGCTAGGCTCCTCAACGGCTCTGAACACCGCGCCGAGAATTTTCTACTTGAATCTCTGGACCACATAACAGAGACCCACTGCAGCTGTGGTCAGAGCTGCTCAGAGGATGGGGGAGAGCCAGTCAGGGCCACTGCAGGAAGGCTGGGCGGGAGCCCAGGACGACCATGTGGCAGGTGCGAAGGAGGCAGGAAGGCTGGGAGGCAATGGCGATGAGGAAGGCAAAGGCCTGGGGAGAGGGCAGGACCCCTGGCAGAACCGGAGGCACAGAGGAAGGTAAGAGAGGAACAGGGTGGAACTCACTTGACACACACCATGTTCTAGTTTCTGGCAGGACTGGTGTACGCTGGGAGGGAGGAGGGGGGCTCTAGAGATAGAGATCTGGACGTCATCACAGAGAGGTCAGCATGGGAACCATGAACTGCCCAGAAGGAGACTGGAGAGAGAGAGGAGAATGGGCAAGGACATCTTCCTAGGAAACACCCTCACTGTGGGATGTCAGGGTCACATTCGGTGTCAACTGACTCACCGATAGCTATCACCTTCCCTGTGAAGAGAAACGACCGTATTTTGCAGATGAGGGAACAGACTGAGGGCCAAGGTGCTTGCCGCTCAGAAAGAGGCAGCACCGGATTCAAAGCCAGGTCCCGCGGAGTTCCAGGCACCAGGTCTCACTGCCTAGCGAGAGCATTTTGGGCAGCACAGAGGCAGGACGGGGATCCACGGTGGAGCCCAGGAGGCGCTGCTTGCTAGACCCCGGAGGACACGGCAGCCTTGGGGAGAACCGTGCCTGCAGTCACCAGAGGAGAACCAGACTGCAATGGGCTGAGGAGCTCAAGTTCAAGGCTGGGGAGAGTAAACTTGTGAGCACCCACATATGCGTGGCTGTGAGGATGAAATGTGTGCATGCAAAACAAGTGCATAGTGAATGCTCAGCTCCTGTTATTCACCGAGCGCCTACTATGCGCAGGAGGAAGAGAGACGAAGCATGAGCGCTGCTTTAGTTAGGGGGACAAAACACAAGCTCCAGCAGGGTAACAGGAAGGCGGAGAGCTCGTCAAGGAGGCGCACTGCGGAGGCTGCAGGACACGGAAGGGAGGCTAGGCTGCCAGGACGGTGAGGCCGTGCTGTCCACAGAAGCCTGACCTGAGTGGGTGTTGGCTGGGACCAGGAGGCCAGGGAGCAGGGGAAGGCCAAGTGGGTGGGGGTACGGAGGGGATTGGATGCCAACCACAGAAGCAC
Organism: Murina feae; assembly: GCA_004026665.1. Classification (NCBI taxonomy): domain Eukaryota; kingdom Metazoa; phylum Chordata; class Mammalia; order Chiroptera; family Vespertilionidae; genus Murina; species Murina feae. The sequence goes on from PVJC01001879.1 coordinate 45,939, forward strand.
TGTCATTCCCAACCTGCTCTGCTGGAACTGGCCGGCTTCTCAGAGGCCCGGGATAGAGTGTGCACCGCTGCCGTGTGCACAGGCAGAGCGTGAACGTGGGAAAGGACACGTGTGTGCCGAATCTAACGTGTCCCCCCTCGATTTTGCTGGCACCCCCCTAAGCGGAGCGTGACATGCAATCAGGCGTTGGGATAGGGGAGAGGGGGGACTTCAGAAAAAGAGCAAGCACCCAATCAATCCAGGCAGCCTGCAAAGCCCTTCAGCACCCCTCCCCCGCCGCCGCCGCCCCCACCCCCACATACAAGGAGAAGTTGAATGACAACAGAGAGGGGCAGCATTCTAAGCAGCTGCACTGCCTTGTCTTCCGAACCTCAGGTATCCAGCCTCCAGCCAACCAAGCCTGGCGAATGCCCACAGTGCTGGCTCCGTGGCCTGGCCCCAACTCACTTTCCTGCCTGTGTTCCCATCCCACCCGTGCCCACCCCCCACTCCACCACACTGTGTATGAGCCTCCACCCCCACTCACACAGGGCTCCATCTCTGCTCATCTCCTAGCTAGAAATGACAGCTCCTACCTCCACTTGTCTAAAGCCTAGCCTTCCTCCAAGGACTGGCCAAATGCCACCCTCTCCATAAAGCCCTCCGGAAGCTCCAATCAGAAGCACCAAGCCCTCCCTGGACCTCACTTACATAACTGAGCACAGGATGATGCACACACAGCCATATGCGGGGGGTGTATTAATATCTCTGTACTGCCCACAGTGCTTTGCAACTACCCAGCACACATTAGCTGGCAGTACATGTTTCCTGAACTGAATACTCATGGCGAAAGCCTCACAGTATTGGGGTATATTCACCCCAATTGTGGGTGGCAGTCCATTAATGGGTCTTAATTAACATTTTAAAATAAAACAGGCCTTAGCCGGTTTGGCTCAGTCGACAGAGCATTGGCCTGCCGACCAAAGGGTCCGGGTTCAATTCCGGTCAAGGGCATGTACTGCGGTTGCAGGCTCCTCCCCAGCCAGGGCCCTGGTCGGGGCTCATGCAGGAGGCATCCAACGGATGTGTCTCTCTCACATTGATGTTTCTCTCTGTCTTTCCCCTCTCTCTCCCACTCTGCCTAAAAATCAATGGAAAATTATCTTTGGGTGAGGATTAACAAAAAATAAATATAAATAAATAAATAAAACAGGAGGCAGAACAGAAGAGGAGCTATCAGAGTCCACAGCATCCAGTAAGTGACTTGCTGAGCCATTGCTGGAGGGGTTTCCGTGTGTGCCCTGGGTTGGCATGAACATGCACCGCTCACTGTGGGTCACAGCCTCCACTGTAGGAAAACCCACACATAAAAACCTCGCGCAGAAACCTGGGGGGCGGGAGGGTCCCTACATGCTCCGTTCATTTGCCGATACCTCCCGGCTTCAGAACAGAACCATCAAGGAAGGTTTTTTTTGGAATTTGGACCAGAGTCCTCACTCACTGATTATTCCCGCAAGTCCCCCAGACGCACTGGCCAGGCAGGACAGCACAGAGCTCCGTGGAAGGTGACCACGCAGGACAGCACAGAGCTCCTTCTGTAACGAGCTTTAGGACCAATGGGGATGCAGACCCTTGGCTAACCAGATCACATTCCTGAGTTAATCTAAACATTGTATTTTAAACCCAGAAAGCAACATCCCTAGAAGATCCAGGCAAGGAAAGCTGCTCCCAGGACTGCTAACTTGGGGACCCCCTGCATCTGATCTGGGTTGGCTGCCCAGGCTCTGGGGTGAGTCCCCTTGCCTCACCTTCCTGACCAGCATCACTCCTTTCCACCCCTCACCTCCCATCACCTCCTTCCCCCAACCTGTTACCCAGGACTCACCCAGCGTGGGCCCAGATATCCCCATTGGTTCAAAAGCCGCTCTCCTCATGAGCTCTTATCCTTCTAAATAATGAATTCCCCAGCCCTAAGTATGCAGAGATGGTACACATTTCTCTGTTGCTTTAAGTTACAGTTAGTTAGACACCTTAAGGGAAGAGCAGCCTCTAGCTAAAAGGTCAGATAAGCTAAAATCAATATAAGCCACCGCCTCTTCAATCTCTTAAATCACCGCCTTTCCTCCCCTGACCATCCCTGAGCCACAACCTTGCAGTGGGCCTGGCGCAACCTCCCAGCCTCAAATGACCATCCGCTCAGGGAAATCTGAAGAGTGACCGTCTCCTGATTCTTGTCACCCCCTAGTTCCTTTCCCAGGTAAAATAATAATAATAATAAATAAATAAAATCACTGCCATCCATGGCAGCGATCAGAGAGCCAAAAACAACGTCAGAGCACGCAATGGAAGCTACAGAAGGGGGGTTCTCAGGTTACCGTAAGTGCAATATCTTAAACAACGGGGTGAGAGTCCGGTTCTTCTCCAGGTGGGTCAAGCCTGCCTGGTTACACCCCTGCAGATAATCACCCTGATGTGAGCCCACCGACAGCGACACAAATGAACACACCTGGACGCATCTAAAGAGGGCGAGAGGAACGGACACTGTGAGCCAGGAGAACCTGCTGCCTAAATGGGGACTCAGTGTAGCTTCCTTACAAGTATCTCAAGGGCTGTGGCTCACCGTCGGTGACTAGAGAGCAGAATTAGTGGGGGCATTAAGAACTCTTGGGAAACAGAATTAGCTGCTCAGAAAACAGTACTATCCCTGGTGTTGGGGGAGAGGGGGTCTGAGCAGAGGCTAGGTGGCACAGAGCACATGAGGGCTGGCCACAGACGTCCCTTCCAGCCCATCATCCACCCGGACAACACCAAAAGCCAGGGTACTGGTCCATCACCCCTAAAAGGACGGGGGCACAGCACTACAGCTCACCTATTCATTCTGAAAGGGAAGGGGGGAAAGATGGGAGGAAGAAGGTAAACGAAGTACAAAATATCCTTTACTGCCACTCCCTGGACCCAGCCGCTGGGATATTAAAATATTGGCAAAGCCTGGCTGGCGTGGGTCAGGGGTTGAGCATTGACCTAGGAACCAGAGGGTCATGGTTCGATTCTTCGTCAGGGTACATGCCCAGGTTGTGGGCTCAACCTCCAGTGTGGGGCGTGCAGGAAGCAGCCAATCAATGATTCTCTCTCACCATTGATGTTTCTATTTCTCTCTCCCTCTCCCTTCCTCCCTGAAATCAATAAAAATATATTTTTTTAAATGTTGGCATTGCCGGCTGACATGACTCAGTGGTTGAGCATCAACCTAGGAAACAGGAGATCATGGTTCGATTCCTGATCAGGGCACGTGACCGGGGTTCGGGCTCGATCCCCAATGGGAGGTGTGCAGGAGGCAGCTGATTAATGATTCTTCCTCATCATTAATGTTCTAGCTCTCTTCCTTTCCCTTCCTCACTGAAAATCAATTTTTAAAAAAAATTTTTAACATTATCATGGAGTTAACATTCCAGAACAGGGGCTTCTAGCCAAGACCCAGAGTCCCCCAAACCCACTTCCAACGCCGGCCTCTGGGGACCAGTGGGTGTTAAGCAGAGGAGGATAACATCTCTGCAGCCTTTGAGTTGTAACAGACGCTTAGGAATTGTTTGTTTTAGGCTGTTCTGGGTTATGGGTGGCAGTAGGTGCCAAGCAAGACTGTCCCCCTTTCAGCTTCTCTTTTTTAAGAGACAAAGAAAAGAGAAAAACAAAACAGCTGAACACCCGCAGCCCAAGCCCCTGTCTGTGCTGTGGGCGGCCGACATGAGTTTCCTTTATCCAACCACAAAAAGGCATCAGGGAGCCAGCGAGGGGCCCTGGAACGGCCTTGCCTAGCCAGGGCCTGCCACTCCGTTGAGGTTAGCAGTTAACCAGGGGCCAGCGCCACGCGGGCAAACAGACGGGCTCCCGTTGCACAAGGCCAGCCTTATCGCGCGCCACGGTCGGTGTGCAATTGCGCAGCGCGGCAACCACAGCCCAGGCCCCGGGAGATAGCCGGCTCCCCGCGTGCTATCGCGGGGCAAGGGGGCGTCCGGACGGTTAGCTTGCATTCAGACAGTCGCCTTTCTCCTGAGAGAGAGTCAGAGAGCCGGGAAACAGTCCAGTGGCCAGAGTCACGGCGTCCCTTCCCGGGAACCCGGTGCCGAAGCCCCTCCCCAGCCCACCTCCCTCTCCCAGGCCCTCCAACCAGTGAGAAGAGAAGGCAAGGGTCCATTTCGTGTCAGGTCATTAAATCTTGGTTGAGTACCAGGTACAGGATGGGGGAGAGGGGCTGGTGGGCACCCCTGGACTCCTTCCCAGACAGGCTGTGGGAAGCAGGCCAGCCAGGCCCAGGGGCAGCAGGCCAGGCCCGGGACCCTGTCACCCTGGGAGCGCCACTGTCACTCCTCAGGCGCCTCCAGAGCCGCCCAACTGTTCCAGAAGAAAGTCTAAAACTAAGAGCAGTGACAGTTTGTGAGCAGCGGCCTGGTTCCAGGCTCTCTGGGCGGACGGATTGCTGCCCTCCATGAGATCCCCTCCATGAAACCCTCAGGCTGCCCCGCACAAGCACCGTTCGGGGTGAGGGAAGAGTGGCTCCCGGTGCTTAGATCAGGCCGTCTGCCGGCAGCAGCGTGAGAACCGGCCACTGGTCTCCCCGCTTCTCCCGGCTGCCAGCTCCCTGCCCGGTCCTTAGGGCACCTCCCTCCGAGCCATCCACCACTGCAGCGTCAATCATCCTCATTCCAGTCAAAGGAAGGGGCTGTATCCGGGATCCCTGCCTCACGGTAATTCCATTTCACTGTTTTTTGCAGCACTGCTGGCGAAATCTCTCTCCCCTGAGAGAAGCCGGAGCCGGGCAGGGGCCCTGCTTGACGTGCTCATCGCCGAATTTCCAGGGCCCAGCACACAGTAAGTGTTAAATTTTTTTAAACTAAAAATGAATCCCTCCAGGTGGAAGGCATTGCATATTCGAGTGTCTTGCGCTTCCTCTGTATATCTACCAGAATCTTTCCATTTTCTACCTTTCTATTTTAACTTCTCTGTTCAAATTTAAATTCTCTGCTCCGTAAGAGTTAAGTCCCAGTCTTTCTCACCTTTGTCCCTTAAACCCCCTGATACAGTGTATCACCTGTAAATCTAAGGACTCAGTACATTCGCCGACTCCGCGTCAGCAGGAGACAGGTTAATGAATTCCCCGAGAGGTAAGTCGCCATGCCAGAATCCACCCAGCACCCCTCACTCCAAGATCTGAAACTGCTCTCAAGTCAGACACTCTCCCTACCTCCTCCTCGGTGGAAGCGGGGAGCAGATCTGAGTCGTCGCAGGCAAGTCTGTGAGGGAGGAATTAAAGCAGGCAGGGAATGAGAAGCATGGGTACTAGTCCTGGTCTTGCCAGTAGTGCGCTGTGTGACCTTGGGCAAGTCACAGAGCCTCTCTGGGCCTTCACTTACTTCCCCCTGAATGAGCACGTTGAAATGAACCAACTGACGGGCCCGCCCAGCTTCACCATTCTACGGTCCACGGTTGAGAACCCACAGAGAGCAGGCGGCGAGCTATGCGCGCCTCCTTCAACAGCGGTAAGAAGAGGGCAGAGGGCACTTAGGTCCCCCCTTACACGGCTCCTCAACCCCCCGAACCCCTGCCATTGAGCAAGCCAGTCGGTCCCCCTCACCAGGAAGGATGACAGCTGTGATTTGAACCTGGATCTGAAGTAAACAAAAGGGAGAAAGCAGAGACTGAAATGGGTTTTCAATAAATAACCTCCCTCTAGTTAAACCTGAATTTTTCCCACATACGTAGCCTTTCACAGATCCAGTTTGGGAGCGTTCAAATTAGCACAACCTGGTCTTAAATACTGTGCAAAACACATAGTAAGCATTTTGCTTTTATTTATGTCATCAATGGTTTCAATGGGGATGACTCACCCTTCCTCTTTCACACTCTGTTCTAATATGGTTACTATAAATACTTCGGGGTGGGGGGAGAAGAAAAGAGATAGGGGGGCAGACTCTGAGCAACTGAGCCCTGGGCCTCTGCACAGCAGGTCACAAAACACCCAGGTCTCACAGGCAACCCCAAGGTGCATGGGAGCTCACCTGGCAGCCCAGGGCGGCTGTCATGGAGAGGAAAGGCAAACAGTTCCCTCCACGCTCCAGGTGTTCAGGGCGCGTTAGAAACGGGACCAATACACCCCCCAAGCCTTCCCAACAGATCCAGGAGGGATCAGATCAGGCCACCGTGCCCCCCACACCGACCCCCTCAGAGTCGGTCCGTGTGTCAAAACTCAGGCCATTCTTTCTGAAGCCAAGCTACATGTACTGGTCTCGACTTTTTTTTAACAACAGAAATGCCCCTCAGGACCCCAAACTCACAGGAAGCCAAACCACAAATGCAAAACACCATTTCGGCAGTAGGAGGCACCTGCCAGGGACCAGCCCTCGGTAGCAGCGATTCCTTCCAACCAGAGCAGCTGGGAAGCACCAGCCCTGTGCCTGCCCGCCTCCCACCTAAGCAGTGAGGCCAATGTCCCCCAGGGGCTGCGCCCGCAGGTCCTCTACACATTCTTTGCAGAATCTACCGTCAGGGTCGGACAGGCATCCCCAGTCATCGTCACTCCATTCACCTGATTTGTCGCCGAGTTATTTTAACCATTTCCAACAGCCTAATCTATCCTCCTAAAGGACAAGACAAAAGAAAGAGGCACCGATGACTTCAGGAAAGATTCCAAATCGAGATTTCCAAAATGTGTGGGGCCAAGGGGTCACTTATTCGATACGCAGGCCTCTTAGAACAGCGGCCGTGATGTGCTCACATTATCCATCCACCATCTCGTCTGCTGCCGGTGAGCAGGGCCAGTGCATTATCCAGGTACCAGCGCCCAAAACAGACGCTCTCACTAGTTCCTTTCAGCGAGAGCTCCGCCCGTCCTGGGCCAAAGTACCAGGCTCCACAGGGTCGGTCCACAGCTCACGTGCGCCCGTTTACCAAGGACGTCCCTTGTGCTGTGCACTTTATGCACATTTTATTCGCGTAACCGCCTTAAAGGTGTTGGCCTCCTTTCCCACAGAGCAAGGGAATGAGCTCAGGAAGGCTGCGAACTTGCTGAAGGCACGCACAGCGCCTGCTGGACCTGGGTTTTCATCCAGGATGCCTCATTCTCAAGCCTGTGCTCTCCTCCTCACTCCACACACTGTCCCTAGAAACCAGCACCTCCCAGAAAGCCTCTTCCCTGAGCGAGGGCACCCCCTTCCCAACAGGTCCTGGGCTGTGGACCCCTATCAGCTGCACCTATGGACTTTGGGCTCGCTGTTTCAACTTCCCGGTAAGTCTATTTCAGCAGATACTCCTGCTCTAAATAGCACCTCCATGATCTGCAAACAGTACAAGGACATCACAACAAAGCTATCAGCTGTATTCCTAGCTCGAGCAGCCCGGCCAAACTCTTTTGTTTGATTCTCAGAAAGCTTATTGACTAGGCGATGGGGTCAGAAGTTTTCCCTGTCAGCCTCTTCCAGAACCCACACCCTGCTTGAAGAAGCAAATTCAGGGCAAATGGGAAACTTCCACCCATTTAAGATTTCAGATTTACAGATTTTTATTTTTATATATTTTTTTGGCAAGCACCAATTATTTACCAGCCAACAACTTGGGGGAGGGGGGGGGGGAGAGGGTTAAGGGAGAAAAAGATCGGAACTAAAGGAGCCAAGATTACCTACATCCTTTCCCCTCGTATATTAGCACAGGCATCCGCAACCCACTCAGAGAAACGTTCTCAGACTTTGCAGGTCCACATAAAGGGGGAGAAAAGTAGGTGAGGGCAGGAAACTGATGAACTGCGCGATAAACGCAGCTGCTGCTGCGTTTTACAAGGTACCTGTCTTCTTCCCCCAGGTGCCTTCACACATCTCCACCCGCATCTGCAGGAGGGTCCTGCCTGCCCACCCGGCCCCTCCTCCCTAACTCACCACCCCGCCCCCTGACCCCAACAGTTTATCTTTGCGTATTGGAAACGCGGCGTTTATCAAGTAATCTACTCCTCATAGATTGTTAAACAGACCACAGGGGTTATCAGTGGAGTTGATACAGAAAGATAAACAGCAACCCCTTATGCAAATAGCACTAAGAATGTGGGGCTGGCCACAGGACAAAATCGGAATTTGGGAGAGCATGAATCCTAACCGTTTCCCTCGGGTTCAGCCCTGGAAACCTGCAGGAACCTGGAGAAGATTCTCTGGGTGGGGTCTCCTCTTCCTCTCTCACAGGGAGAGGCAGGTGCGAGAGTAGGTCCCACCTGTTTTGCAAAGAAGAGTGGCGGCTTCATGTCTGATGGGACTCTTTGCTGTGACTACAAGCTTCTCCTCCTCGCAACAGCCGTCTCACTTCTCTGGGCTTTCGGGCCCACTGGAATGTGCTTTGTTCGGAAAGGGAGAAAGGGGTATTCTCCAAATTGGGAGTGGAGGTCAGAGGGCAGAGGTGAGGAAAGCCATGGAAAACCCGGGGTTCTGGGTTCCGAAACACAACCCGTGTGACCAGGACGCGCGCCTGCTCCTGGGCCCTGCGGGGCTGCCTCTGCGCAGAAAGAGGCAGGTCCAGTGGCATCTTTTCAAACTCTTCTCATCGTATTAAGGGCAAAGTCGCATCAAGAAGCAAGAGGTGAATGGCTCCAAGTGACAAAAGAATTGCACCCAGAGGGGCAGACAAGCTGCTTCTCACACCAGGCTGCAGGCTGGGAGGGGAAATGGGAGAATGACAGAACCCAGGGCTGATGAGAATGAAAGACGGAATGGAACAGGCTAATTTACACAGGAAGCAAGCACTTACCAGACCCTTCATCTCAACACACAAAACCCTCGGCCATATCTGGAAGCAATTACACCCCGTTAACATGATCTGCTCGCCACTAAAATTAACTGCAAACAGAAATATTTTTCACTTTTGCAACAGGGGATGCCAAGGTCTGGCCTCTCCCCTCCAGCCACCCTCCCTGCCTCATTGAATCAACTGCTAGGGAAGATTTAGCAGTTGATTGAGCTCCTGGCTCAAACAACAGAAATCACTCCTGCAGCTGTCAGAACACACCAAGTGAAATAGGGGATGGTTATGAAGGGGAAAGAGGGGAGACGCGGCAATCACTGCGTTAAAAACTGAGGGGAGGGGCAGGCACACGGGCCCCACGGGGTCTGCAGCGCGCACGCGGCCAGCCCTGGGCTTCCACACTCAAGTCGAGGAAAGAGACTTGTTTTTAGAGTCTCTCGATTTAGCAGCCGCTTCACGTTTTTTTAGGGACCATCGTTATCCCTTCTGCCGAGGGGAAGGGGAAGGGGGAGGGGCGGGGAAGTGGGGAGGTAGACGCACACATGTTAGCAGAGCCTTCATTTAGCAGAGCAAGTAAGGGACAACTGCCATGGTTCAGCTTTGCAGTGAACATCTCCAATCCCCACTCCACCAATGCTTCGACTCAACTTTCACCTGCTATTTATTTAATCAAGACATGAATGTTAACCCTGACCGGTTTGGCTCAGTGGATAGAGCGCTGGCCTGCGGACTCAGGGGGTCCCAGGTTCGATTCCGGTCAAGGGCATATATATACCTTGGTTGCAGGCAAATCCCCAGTAGAGGGTATGCAGGAGGCAGCTGATCGATGTTTCTCTCTCATCGATGTGTCTAACTCTCCATCCCTCTCCCTTCCTCTCTGTAAAAAATCAATAAAATATATTTTTTGGGGGGAAAAAAAGACAGGCACTGTTTTTCCCATGGAGGAGAAAGAAACCGCTGAGAGGAAGTGAGAGTGTGCTCCCCTCCAGTGTATGTACCCTGAAATGGGCCAGTGACCCATCTTCCAAAGCTCGGGGTCCAGCTGCCTCAACAGGCTGCCCTTTCCCTTGCACCCACCCCTGCAATCAGATGACAATGTTTCTCTCCCCTCCCCCTTGGACTGCTGACGATTCCATAAACACGAGACTCGGACGGGCAGATCTGTTTTCACGTTCCTACAGGAAGTGTCATCTCTGACGCGGTCCCCCACCGGCCCATCTTTCTGAGCCACATCTGCACGCTTCCCTTGGAGTTTAGTTCACTCCTTAGTCACCGGGCGCCTTTAAAACGGCGGTGGCAGCAATAGCCGCAAAGGTAACGCATCCGTTTGCCAGACAACTCACAAACACCTCTCCCTAAAAAGAGTGAGGCAAAAGCTTCCCTCAAGAAGAAGGTCAAACACTGCTGTTCTCTGCAACACTCACGTTTAGAAACAGTACTCACAGGCCGAAAAAGAAAAAGAAAAAAGGAACAACTTTAGTAGCCTTTCTTTAATGGCTCTAAGGCTACGATGAGAAGAAAAAAAAAATGGTCTCGGTAAATTAAACAGGAAAAAGTGCTGTGCCGTACTTTCCAATGTTTAAAACAAGTTTATGTTGAGGGGGAAAAAAAAAAAAAGAAACACGCACATCCTCTCAAACACTATAACCTGACACCACACGGCGTCCAAGTCGGGCTGCATATTCTGTACTCATCACCCTATGGACAGCGCCACAGCCACCCTGCAACACCGAGGCTCTAACTGCCCCTCCCAGACGAGGAAGCGGGCGCTCTGGGAGACGCAGAGGATGAATTCAAACCCAGGTTCAATGAGGTGCATCCTAGTTTCCCATCACCGTGACCGACACCCCCAGAAAATTTTGGAGCTGCAGGAATGCAAAAGCAAGCAGACCGTGACCACCCCCCCAGGCCTCCCCCCGCCACCACGACCCCCCTTGCGGAGACGAGCCCTGCTAGTGCTAGCAGGACTCCTCGCACACATCTAGGCACGGACACTCGGCTCTGTCACCACACGGCCGTCCAGCATGGCAACAGTTAAGTGGCCCTCAATAAATCAAAAGTTCAAGGCTGCAACATACCACAGTGATTCCCTCTTCACCCATGACAAGAACCAGAGAGGGGCTGAAATCCAAGCATCCTGCACGGGTCTCCCCGGCCGGCACAGGTTACACCGCCAGGGTCAGGGCCGCGGACCTTTAGCAGCAACATTCATTTCCTGAACAGGACAAGTCCTCCTGACCATAAAGCTAATAGGAACTTCCTCGCACGGCGAGCCCCGGCTGACAGGGCTACTTGTCACTGGCCACGCAGGAGGAGAGCGCTGGTTCCCATTAGCGGGTTATGATGCCAGGTGCTACTAATAAGGTACATCGGCAAGAAACAAGGGCCCGCTAAGTTGTCTCTCCAACTCTGGAAGTCATCAGGCCTGGGCTTCGGGGTTGGGGAGGGGCCTTACTTGAAGAGAGGGGTGTGGGGGCTGGGCAGCTCAGCCACAGTAGACCCCGGGCAGCATCTAACCTGCCGAAGGGCTTAAATCAATACGTTTCAAACACTCCCGCCACGTTTCCCCCGCTACCATAAGAGGCTCCCCCAGATTAACACTCATAATGCTGCCCCCTTCCTCCCCCGGCGCTCCGGCCTGATGGATCACCCAGAGCCATTATGGCTGGCCACATCTGCTTCTCACTATGGCAAGGAGAACTGTGCCAACAGGCCTAATGACATTAAGATCACAACGCTCGGCTAATCCGCTTAGAGACCCGCGCTGGGCGAGGGTGTGACGGCTCAGAGAGCGAGTCCCTGGTCAGGAGTCGCAGGGGAGGCGGGAAGCAGGGAGCTGGCCTCACATGGAGTCCCTGCTGTGTGCTCATGCTACATGGTACCAGCACTCACATGTTTAAAAGCACGCTGAGAGCTAAGGGGCTACCCTCACTTCACAGGTGGAGGAATTCTCAAGTTCACAGTGTAGCTCCCGCATGCAACGTGGACCCAAGGCCAGTCTTCATGCCTCGCCCCACTTCCCCCGGCTCTGGGGGTACACATGGCTTGTTCTTGCGGGCCTGCTGGTGCTGGTTTATTTCTGTGCCTAAGACTTTATTTTTATCGGGAGGATCTAAAAACCCTAAAGCGGGGAATACTCTGAAAACCATTTCGGACCGGCCCACAACTCTCCTCTTCCTCAACATTTCTGTGACCGAGTCTAACCACTTCACCCCTAATCCTCCACTGTTTGGAGAAGTTCTTCTCATCTAACTTGGATTCTTCCTGCTGCAAAGCTGAGCACAGTCTCTTCCTGGTAAAGAAAAATCACGCCTTGAGAACAAGAGTCAGAGGTGAACTAGGAATTTAGAATTAAGCAGGTTTTTGCAAGTTTTTTTAGCCAACGTGTCTGTGCTGACAATAGAGTATCACTGATCCTCTCCTTGCAGCTGCAGAGATAAACCTCACGTAGGCAGAACCCAGCCACAGTTCTCCCAGAAGGAGCCGGCATAAGAAGCACTCGGGGGCTTTTAAGGGGACACGGCAGCAAGGGGGATATCTGATTGGGCTGGCATGAAGGAACAGCATGGAATTTTCGTTTTTGTAAGTGGGATTCTTTCTCTCTCCCTTTTTTGTTTTGTCTTTTTTTTTTTTTTTCAGGCAGCACAAAAGGCCTCTATCTGGAGAAGCTGGTCTCCGTGTCAGTAAGAGACAGATCCTTGGGCCTCGCTGGCCCTGACCACCACACACCTGGACTCCGTCCGGGCAGAAGCAGCACACACAGCTTCGCCGAGAGGCAGCCAGGCCGGAGCAGGCCAGCCAGCGAGCCTCCTGGTCACTGGCTGCAGGGAGCACGAGCTGGCCGTCCTGCACTCCCCTCCCCTTCCGATCCCACCAGGGCCCAAGGGCCAAGCAGTGTGTTATGGAGAGAAGGGTGCGAGTGGAGCCAGGGGCCTGGGCACAAGCCCTGGTGCCACTCTTGTCTGTCTTAATATGGACAAGTCCACTAACCACTTGTGCCTCCCTCTGCCCATCGGGGATGCAGAACTACTATCCACCTCACAGGGTGGCTCCGGGGTTTGGGAAGATTCTGCCTACAGATGCGCTTAGCACAGAACCTCATCTGTATCAACACGCAAAACAGCATTTGCTGAATTCACCCTCAGAACCCTGCCTCACTGGGCGGGGGAAGGGAGGGCGCTCTGGAACGCGCAGACCCGTGGCCCGGGCTTCCTCAGTGGGCGGTGTTGTGCCCCTCATCTGGGCACGCCCGGCCCCGCGGGCAGGCAGCAGGACACTGCACCGTGAGCCGCCCGGGCACTGGGCCCGGGGTGCTGGAGGTGCTGGAGAGTGGCCCAGCTAAATTTAAATGAGAACTGGAGTGACTCATCAGGCCTGGGGTCAATGGGACAAAGAGTACCCTGGCCACCAAGGTACAAGAGATCAATTCCGGGGGAATGCCTGTGCTCACCGTGTACCAGCCCCACACAGTGCCTGAGGCGGCAGTTTTTTTGGAGCTGAAGGAACCAGCGCCTCTGGGAAAAGTAGCCCCGGACCAGCACGAACATGTTTTTCACCTTGCACCACCAGTGTCCCCCGCTTCCCAACAGCAACGGCAATAAAAGCACAGTGGCAGCCCGGGTGGGTATGTCAGTGGTTAGAGCCCTGGCCCGCACATGGAAAGGTCGTGGGTTTGAATGCCCAGTTCAAGGGCATGCACCTGGGTTTGCCCCAGTCATACTGCGTGCAGGGGTCAACTAATCGATGCATCTCTCTCACATTGACGTTTCTCTCTTTCTCCTTCTCTCCCTCCCTTCCACTCTTTCTAGAAAAATCAATGGGAAAAAAATCCTCAGGAGGGTTAAAAAAACACACAAAACAAGAGCAAACACATATGGAGCACTCACCCTGTGCCACATTCCTTGCACTTTACAAATATTTAGTAATTAGTTCTTATAACAAACCAAGTGTCTGTTATTATTCCCATTTGACAATCAATCAAGCAGGCACAGAGAGGTTAGATAAGGTAACCAGAGTCACACAGCTGGCAAATGGTGAAACTGGGATTCTGAGCCAAAAATAGTCTCATTTTGCTCAAAATATGCATTTACTCTGTATAAAACGTAGGGTGACCCTGGCTGCGCTGGCTCAGTGATTGAGCGGCGACCCATGAACCAGGAAGTCACGACTCGATTCCTGGTCAGGGCACATGCCCGGGTTGCGGGCTCCATACCCAGTCGTGCAGGAGGCAGCCAATCAATAATCCTCTCCTATTACTGATGTTTCTAGCTCTTTCTCCCTCTCTCGCCCTCTCTAAAAATCAATAAAAATATATTTAAAAATCAATCAATAAAACATAGGGTGGGAGGGGGACACTGGGGATGCCAGAGCACATTTTTCTTTCTGTCAGAATAAGTGCCACTGGTCAGGGCTCTCACCCACCATGGCCAACACAGAACCTGACTGAGAAAGCTCGTTACCGTGGAAAACCCAGAAACTCTCCACCGGACAAGCAGAGACACACCCGTATTTATTTAGCAAGACTCCGAAGTCTGAAGTCTCACACTTGGGCTTTCCGCTGAATGTGTTTTAAAGTCATTAATTCACAAACCTGGAGTGATAGGAAATGTTTTTCTCCGGAATCAGCAACAAATCAAAGAGTTGTGAATGGAGTTTAATTTTAACAGTTCGGGATAATCACTATCTTAGATTCATAAATAAGTGTTCTTAGAACAAGGGGCAGGGGAAGTGTTGCTGAGCTAAAGCTGTCTCCCCACTCCCTCCCGCGCCTCATGGCACCAGCCAACAGGGACAGCAAATCAAACTGGAACTTCTCCCCGAGATGAAAGAGCACACAAGCTTCCTCCACTGGAAATGAAGTAAATCATCTTCACAATGTCCCCGAGTTCAGCCTGGATCCCAGGTGACTCAGTAACCCTGAGCTGGCTTCAGGATGTAGAAACGACGTCAGAGCAGACAGACGCGAATCTAACTGGCCCCCATGTTAGCTGGAACCCAGACTCGAGCAAAAGTCAGTGAACCGAGAGGACTCCATGAAGACGAAAGCGGGTATACAGGTGGTAAAAGAACCACGTTTTAAAGAGCTCGACAATTCAGAAACAGTTTGTCCAAATGCCCAAGTTTACAAATGAAGAAATTAAAGCTCGGGATGAAAAAAAGACTGACAATGGTGACCAGAGTTTAAAAAATAATAAGATAAAATATAAATATAAATAAATAAAAAATAAAATAAAATAAAGGGCTGGGCCTCAAGGCCTGGCTCTCTGCAGCTGCACACCCCACACACAATCTCCTCTCTGTACACCCAATGTCCTTTCCGAAGACTGGATTTCCAGGAGCTCAGGAGGTTATAAACTTGAGTCATTCATCACCCCCAAAAGGATACTTCCTGGAAATAGAAATGGATTCAGAAAGGATTTGGGCAAATCTGTGAATGACAGAACAGCCATAAATAGACACTAAGAGGAGCTGGGCACCACCTGACCTTTAGGATTGACGTCAAGGAAGATAGCTGTAGCCCTTATGGTGGCATCTCAGGGACAGGGTTGGCAACCGAAGACTAGGTCAGATGGAGCTGACCCAAAACGGCATGCACATGTTCTTATATGGCCTGGCGCACAGCACCCGGGGCTGCGACTTCGCTGGGGCTGGTCCTATCCATTTATAGCTATGCAACCTTGGGCAAGTCACTTGCTGGCTCCGAGGCTCATCCTCCTCATCTGTGGACTGGGACTGCTGACGGCCCTCCATCCCTTACCCCAAAACCCGGGGGGCTTCAGAAACCCAAACTGTTCAGATTCTACCAAGGAACTGCTTGACAGTGTGCGCCCAGGCCCAGAGGAGTCTAAGGAAGCGCGCTGCAACCAAACACATCAATATTTTTGCAGCAAAACAAATGAATATTCAAAACAGACAGGATAAATATAGCCTCACGTCAGTTCAGATCAGGTTTTGCCACTAAATGAGGTTGCTGCAAACTTACAAAAAACCTACCCGCGGCTTGCAGAGTTCTTCCGGCTTCACAATCACGGATACGGAACGCCGAGCCTGCCTCCTCTTTGGGGAGGATTAAGGTTAAGACACACAAAGTCATTCGAGACGCCCTGCACAGAAGGAAGTGCTACAACTGATAAAAGGCATTCGTAACATTATTGCTGCTGCTACCATTACTCCTTAGCATACTCTTGCCCAAACAGAACTTGGTTTGACCTCACAGGTGCCTATAGCTGAGAGAATGATGAAAACGGGCCCAGAGTTCAGGGCAGCTTCTCACCTCCCCAAACGGGCCACAACCACGGTCAATGGCTACTGGCCCTCTACATGGTCAACCACTGGAAACAGAGCAACGGGCCCCCTGAGAGAGGCCGAGGCAAAGGGCCAGGCAGAGCTCGGTCATCGCAACTGCACGGCTCCGGCATCCCAGAGCTGGGTCTAGGGAGCTGGCTGAGACCATTCCTGTTGGTTCCTGAGCATCTCTGCAGGAGCCAGGCACGAGATCCTACTCTGTGTGTGCAGGACACACACTGTGGCTGGCCTGAGGGTTTGTCTGTAGAGGACCCAGCAACCTTAGGAAGCCACATCCCACTCTGATCCTGCAGCGTTGAATGCAGAAACATCTCACAGCCAGGCTGTGTGAGCCTGAGCGGGCTGAGGGCTACAAATGACGGCTGTGGTCAACATACACATCACATACGTATGCAACCCTGAGGATGGGAAGGTGTGTCTGCCCACGGGAGCCGGCCCCCAGAGCAGATCCAGCCAAGCCTGCTTGCAGAACTGCGCCAGCCTTTCAGAGGAGAAAGAGAGACTGCGCCTGGAGAGAGATTCCACTCTTCCAGAAGCTTATCATGACCCTCCCAACAGCACCCATCCTCCCTCAGTCGTATCTTCTATAATGTGGACCGACGGGGGAAGGTTTGGGGGCCCGGAGTTGCTCCTCCATCTGCCTGAGAATGCTGCCGGCACGTCTTCTAACGTCTGGCTTCCTTCTGGGCCCTTAGGTAAGTCAGCCCCGTTGGACTTACTCAGGTGGCGTCTTTGTCTGGCCTGTCCTTCCATCCAGGACTACATCTGACACTGTTTTTACACCTCACCGTGCACTGTCAGGACCACAGCTTCGCTAGGTTTCACTCCAACTTCCTGTCATGGTAACAGGCTCCTCTCTCACCAGCTTGGGGCCGTCATGAGGAATCCTACTGGTGGCACTCCATAACACTTCCCAGCAAGCTGCCCTGCCTCCCTCTCCATGCCCCTCTGCTCCCCAACAACTGCAAGGGCCTTAACCTTTACCAACACTCTAGCCTATGGGCTTAAAAACAAAATGGGGGAGGAGGGTAAAAGATCAACCCAAGAACCTGTATGCATGCACATGAGCATAACCAATGGACACAAACAGGAGGGGGGTGAGGGCCTGTGCTGGAGGGGTGGGAGCAGCTGGGGAGAGGTCAATGCGGGGGGGTGGGGAGGAGACTTATGTAATATTTTAAACAATAAAGAATTTAAATAAAATTTTTAAAAAGACAGTACAAAATAAAATAAAACCTGTTCAACTGGCATGGCTCAGTGGTTGAGCCTCAATCTGTGAACCAGGAGGTCACAGTTCGATTCCCGGCCAGGGCACACGCCCGGGTTGTGGGCTCCATCCCCAGCCAATTCAGAGATTCTCTCTCATCATTGATGTTTCTCTCTCTCCATCCCTTCCTCTCTGAAATCAATAAAAAGTATATTTAAAAATAAAATAAATCTGTCGCCCGTTATTTCATTATGTTCGTCACTGTTACATGATAGCCAATTCCGTCTCCTGATGTCAAAGTCTCCCACTGACTGTTGCGTGTTGCTTCTCGGTTTTGGCTGGTAGCTGGGAAGTGGAGGAGGAACAGAGAACAGTAGGAAGTAGGGAAGCAGCAGCTTAATCCAGGAGCTGGGAGGGAGAGTAAGGCCGTCTGACCAGGAGCTGAGGGGCTGCCAGCCTGAGGAGCGCTGGGCATCGCAGGAGCACTGTGTCCCCTCCTTGATTTCTTTAGACCCCCATGGCTTTCCACTCTGGCTCTGCCCCAGGCGATGGTTTCCTGAGTTGCAGCAGCTTACTCTCCACCCTCAGGCAAAGCACATTCTCCAGGTCAGCAGCCCACAGCGTGACACCAAGGGTCCAGGACCAGCCCTCAGCACCCCACGTCCGTGGGACAGGGTTACTCCCCACAACGCCCGCAGCCAGCACAGCCCCACGGCCGCCGCGCTGTGGACACTGACGCTGGAGCTCCGATCCAATGGGGTCAGGCAGACGTGAGGCCCAAACAAGATGGGGGACAGAGGGTCAGTTCCTCACCCGCACAGTTACTGGGTACTGTCACAGCTCTAAGGACTACTAGCTATTACTTCATTCATTCAGCACCACACCCTGCCAACACCTCTTGTGTTGTTTTAAAGAGGAACAGGAGAAAAGTATTTTTTTAAATAAATAAATAAAAAGTAACACAAGGCTCGAAAAGGCTTCCTAAACTCCAGTTTCACCACCTCCTCCCGGGGGCCCGAGGGGCCCGCAGGATGGAACTTGGAAGTCCTGGGCGGCTGGCAGCTGTTGCGGCCCTCTCAGGTCTGGAGAGGCGGCCTGGGCCTGGGCCTGGGGAGAGCCAGCAAAGCGTTTCCTTCCCACCAGAGCCCACTTCTCACAGCACATCGCCGAAATAATTCACATCCGGAGAAGGCGAGAAACCTACCTGGTCAGGTCTGAGGAGGGGGTTTCCTCTTGAGGGAAGTTTGAGCAAAAACAAGCACTAACTCGGTCTACTCCTGAGCGGCACAAGCATCAAGACACACCTTAGTGGTGGTTATGTTTCCGCACCCACCGGAAAACTCGGCTAGCGTTTAGCTGAGCAGCACTTTCCACAAGGTAAGGAACCCTCAGAGACACGGCTAGGCGCTGTCACGTCGGAATCTGCCGCAGCTTGGGGCCATCAGACAAACCTCCAGGCGCCTCCCTCTCTGCCCCACACCCCCTCAGTCACATCCTCTCCTACACTAATGAGAAATGGAGGAATGGGGTAGACAGAAAGGGGTGCAAAAGGGGGGGATCCCCCAAGAACAGACAAAGAGCAGGCAAGAGGGCACCACAGGCAAATGTGATCACAATGACGACAGAAACTGGACTTCTCCCTACCACTTATCAGACCCGGGGGCTGGAGGGTGGAGCATGTCCTTATGACAGATGCAGGCAAACACCAAACCCCACTGATGAGGGATTTTCAGGACCCTCTGTGCCACGGGCGCAATCCTCTTTGGGACTGAAGGACTCCAAAAGAGGTGAGGAGCTGAACTTGAATCCAGCTCTGCCTCCTACTTTCTCTGCAATCCTGGTACAAGGTCTCGGTGTCTCCCCAGGTGAAGGGAGCACGTGGCCTGTCTCGGAGGGTCGTAACAAAAAACGTGACTCCACAGCGAGCACTCAGTATTGGAGCAGACGTGTCCTAAGAGCGCAATGGTTATTTCACAGGGAAAGGACAGAAGCCAGAGGAAGCCCACGCTGGCCCCAACTCTCTCATACCCATCCTTCCCCTTTAATATGCAAATCGACTCCTTCTCAATGTGTTTCTGGAAACAGGATGAGAAGAGAGAGGGGAAGCCACGTTCCTGGTGATGAACGTTCACCGGACTGACGTTTGGACCACCGGCAGCTGCTCCAGAGCCCTAAGCGGTGTCAGGCTCCTCCCATTCTCCTGAGCTGCAGACCACCTGCCTCGGCAGAGACCGCTAATGGATGGGAACCCAGTACCTGAAACCTGGCGGCGTGGCCAGGTCTGGGCCGCGGGACACCTTTTTTCCCCCCTCCCTCCACCCTATCGGTCACTCCAGGCAACGGAGAACAGGTCCAGCAGCGGGACTGGCCAGCGGAGCCCGTGAGCAAAAAGCATCCAGAGCCTAGTAAGAGCTGGGTCCACGCGTTCCCCAACACTCGGGAAACGCCCTGGGCCCCTCGCCGCACCTGGAAAGCATTCCCCAGTCCCAAGGCTTAGCAAGACGTCTTTACAAATAGCAGGGAGGGTAGGGGAGTCGGGCCCCAGGGCTCCAAGACTCGGGAGCAGCCAGGGATGAAGGCAGGCTGCCAGGGCCAGAGGTTTGGGCCGGGGGACAGCGGGGCTGGCGAGGGACCTACCTGTGCTGCTCCACGGCCTCGTTGTCAGGAAGATCCACCCCACACACACTGCACGGCTCCCCGATGGTCCGGCTCTCCGACTTCATGCCCACGGCCAGCTCCCCCAGCTTGCTGAACAGCTCCCTCTGGATGAAGCCCTGGGGCAGCAGGCTCCCGTAGGTGCTGAAGTCCATGGACACGGCCAGAGCGGGCTGCACCTGCACGTGAAGTCCCGAGGACACCGACGACGGCATGGTCAGCACGGGGTCAGCCTTGTGGTTGGGCAACACGGAGTAGACGCCCAGATGTTTCTCTGCTGCGGGCACCAGGTGCTCCTGTCGGCCTGGGGGACCCTGGCCAGCCTCCGCGGGGGCTGGCAGCTGCTCGGCACTCTCCTCGCGCCCGTAGTGCAGCTCCCTCGCACTGGTAATGACACTGCTCCGAGTCGGGGTCCCGGGCCCCTCCTTGCCCCTTTCCTCAACCTTGTCCCCCAATGTGCCGGAAAGGCTGGACTCGGCGGCCCCAGGGCTGTCCTGGCTGGGCACCTCATCCACCTGCATCATCTCTGTCTTCACCTCGACTACCCCAGGGAGCCGCCCAGCCCCAGCCAGGGTGGGTTCATCAGGCCCTGCAGCGGGCTGGAGCGTTCCCTGCAGGAGAGACTGTCCTATGGTCATCAGACTGTCCACTGCGGCCTTGGTGGGACTCATGGCCGAAAGACCAAACGAGGTGGACATGGACGGGCTCTGGTCCGCCAGGGGCCCGGGGAGGCTCTGTGCAGCCACACTGGCGTACCCACTCTCCTCGCTGGAATGCTTCGAGATGAAGATGTTCTTGAGGTACCGGGGCTTTCGGTCCTCCTCTTCCTCCGCCCCACCGTCCGCCATGGTGGCCTCCGTGTCATTGTCATCTGTGGCCTGGATGGTCTCCAGGATCTTCAGGCACTGCTCCTCCAAGTACTCGATCTCCAAGATCTCGGCGGCGTACAGCAGGTCATCCAGGTCCTCCGCCTTGGCCTGCAGCGTGGCCGTGTACGCATACTCCAGGATCTGCTGGAAGGTCTTCGGCGAGAGGAAGTCCAGGGTGTAGTGCTGGCTGTTGCGGTGGAAGAGGATCTCAAACATCTTGCTGGTGCAGGCCAGCACGGTCCGGTGGGCGTGGAACTCCTGGCTGTCCACCATGATGACCACGTCGCACAGCGTCCCGGCCAGCCGCATCTGGTTGGCCTTGCACAGGAGCCCCGAAGGGTGGCTGGGGTTCTGCAGCTGGATCATGCCCATCTTTGTCAGATCCATGGCGCTCCCCGCGGCTTAGGCATGAGGCTCTCTTTCCTTCCGGGCTCTGCGTGGCGGGGCAGGCTGGGTTGCCTGGGCCAGCGGAGAGGGCTAGAAGGGAGAAAGGGGGGGCGAGGCCAAAGAGATGACAGGATAAAAGGTACATTGGTCAGTGTCCCTGAAAGAATTCAAGCAACACAACCCCACCCTCACTCAGCCAGCAAGCGCATCCTGGAGATTTTCGCGGAGGGGAAGGGGCTTCCTGGAAATCCAGGAGTCTGCCTTTACTAATCCACCAAGGAGAGCCGCAAGGTAAACTTCTGCCATAACACATGCCTAACTCACTGTCTGACGAAGTAAAATGGAAATCACAATGGAGTCTTCGGACCTGGTCTTAGGTCTGAGAGTGGAGGCGGGCAGGAGGCCTGTGCAAGGCCAACATGGTACGAGGAGGTGCCCAGCACTTGCTGAAAAGCAGTCAGAATTGAACCACTTCCTTTAGCCAATTTCAGCCCTCACTTTCACTCTCAACACACCCCCCCCCCCTGCAGCAAACTTCATCTTCAAAACAACCTTTCTCAGGGTGGCAGCCCCAGGAGCAAAGCCAAGCCTCGCTGGGGCCAGCAGCCTGCAGTCTGGCCCGCAGACGTCCCAGGGCGAGGGCTCTTCCTCAGGCCCATCCTAACACACGGGCGCACACTTAGGTAAGATGCCTCGCTTACCCAGGGGAGGACCCGAGTAGAGAGATCACAGGAAATATGGACCCTTCCAGCCAGGAGTGTAATCTAGGTATATGGACTCTGAGTGTGTCCCACAGGCTCTCTGGAGAGGGCAAGTCCTGTGACCAGGAGCAGCAACTGCTGCTGGGCATGGCTCCCGGTGCCAGAAGTGACGCTGGCACCAGCATCTATGGTGCAAGTTACAACCAGTGTGAAGGGAAGACAGGGCTGGCAGACAAAGCCCACCCCCTCTCCCCCAACAGCAAGCTTGAAGTTCAGGATCAATAACAGGACTCTGGGGCTCCCCCCACCCCCCCAAAAAAAAACAACACCGTTTAAAGACTTAGAAAGACCTCGCAGGCCCAGTACCCTCCAGCCTCTGCCTTGCTGTGGTCAGGAAATGAACTGGGAGCAAAGCGGAGCAAGCGTTGTCCCTAAATCTCCCAATGCTCCTTGCTCCTGCCCCCAGAAGGGTCCCTATGGGTTCCAGAGCCGAGCGCTCCCGCAGGTAGGTACCTCTCATCTAGACCGCTGGCTGCCCAGCCTGGGGTGGGGACTGAGGCCATTCATCCCCGCCTATGGCTTTCCCCAGTCTGCGTAGGGGTTTCCGAGCGCAATGGAACGAATGGAAGCTGGGCTACTGAATTCCTTCCCAGAAACACCCTCCTGGGCCCTAAGGGGGATCGGGGTGCCCTCAGCCGGCCGTCCCGGGCCCGGCTCAGCGCGGAGATCCCGGCGGCGCCGGCTGCAGCGCCCACGCGGGCGGAGCGGTGGAGAGCTCACCCGCCGAGCTCCAGGGACCGGCCGCGCTCTCACACGCCCCGTCCCCGGCCACCCCCGCCGAGACGACTTCGGCAAACTTGCAGAAGCAACTTTTCCCGGGGAGGCAGGCGGCAGGAAGGAAGGGAGCCGGGTTCGGGAAGAAGACAAGCCAAAGGGACCCGCACGAAAAGCCAGAGTCCGGGCGGGCCGGGCGCCGCGGCAAGAGCCGGGAGGAGGCGGACCGCCTCGCCGCCGAGGGGAAGCACAAAAGCCTCACCGAGAGCTGTGGGAGGAAAGGCAAGGAGGGATCGGCCCAGGGCCGTGACCCCCGGGAGCGAAGGGCAGGGTCCCCGGCCGCGAGCCGGCGCCGCCAGCAGCGGTGTGCCGGGCCCGGGCACCGTGCGCGCGTCCCGGGGAGCGGGCGAGGGCGTCCGCGCTGAGCACGTCCGGGCGCTGCCGCGGGTCCGCAGGCCGGGGGCACCGTGCGCGTGTCCAGCGCCCGCGGCAGCGTCCCGGGGCGGAGAGGGCGAGGGGCGGGCGCGCCGGGTGGGAAAGGCGCCCGCACGCATCAGGTGCAGAGCCTGGCACCCACCGAGTGCGGCCGGGAGCGCACGGCCGGTCCCGCCGGGAGCCGAAGGGGGCCCGGAGCCCTGGGCGCTGCGGGGCTCCGCCACGGCCGCCCCCCCTCCTAAAAAGAGGGGACCGAGTCTAACCGAGAAAAAAAGGGCCCCCCACGTTCTCCAAAGAGAAACAAAACCCCAGCGAGTCCCAGCCCCGCTCTCCTCCGCCCCCAGATCCACTCCTCGGACCCCCGAGTATAGCTGCCCGGCGGGCCGGCGGACACACACACACAAATAAGCCGCAACCCGCCCTGGCGCCCGCGCGCCGGTCCGCATACATATGAGCGCACCCACCGCTCCCTCCCGGCACCCCCGCCGGCCGCCCGCGGGACGAAGCCTCGTGAACCCCAACCCTCCGCTCGCGCCCTCGGTCCCCGAAGACCGCTCGGCCCCCCACCTCTCACCCCGACCGTGCCCTGGAGTGGAAAGGTTGGGGTGGCAGCTGTGCCCAAGCTGACAGCCGGGGCTCCCCTTCTACCCGACCCCAACCGGCGCGGCGGCGGCGGCGGCTGCAGGCAGGGAACGAGCCGAGTGCAATCAGGCGCCAGCCCAGCGGCCGAGCGGCCGTAGGAACGCGCCCCCCCCCCCGACCTCTGCAACCCCGGGCGCCTCGGCAGAGGCTTTCCCTGGCCAGTGCGCCCCTCCCCGACCCCCCAACTCACCGCGGCCACGCCGGGCGCTGCGGGGCGGGCGCGCGTGCCTCCGGGGGTGTGCCCGTGCCGCGGAGCGGGGCTGCGGGGAACTGTTGCTCTCGGTCTCACGGCGGCAGCGGCGGCGTCGCCCGGCAGTTCGCAGTACCCGCTCTCATCGCCCTCAACTCCTCTCTGCCGCGAGGTTAGCAAATCACCACCGGCTTCGGCGCCTCCGCCGCGTCCCACGTCAACGCCGAGCCCCCTCCCCTGCGAGGCCCCGGCGCCTCTCCATCTTTAGTGCTGGCGGCGGAGCCGGGCGCCCTGCCCACAGCTCCCCCGCCCTCCCCCGCCCGCTGTCCCCCGGCTCGGCCGTCCCCACCCCCCGCACACACCTCCCCCGCACTGGGCGCACGCTCCCGCCCCACCCCTTCCCCTCCCCGCCGCTCCCCTCCCGGCCGCGCGCCGCGCTCCGGGCTTCGCCTGACATCTAGCTGCTGCTGGGGCGCCGGCGGCCGCCGCCTCCGGCCCAGCGGGGAGGAGGAGCTCACGGAGGCGAGCGCCAGGGGCTCGGAGCCCTTCGCGGGGCAGTAGCGGTGAGGTGCGGGGGCCAGCCCCGCCGTCTGCCCCCAGGTTCTCCATTTCCATTTCCTGGGCACGGTCCCCCCCACCCTGCAGCTGCTGCTGCTCAGGAGGGGAGTTTCGCCCCGGGCTCCAACGTTCGCCCAGGTCCGTGCGCGTCCTCTCGCCTTTCCCTTGCTCCAGGCTCAGGGCTGCATCCCCTGTAACCGAGGGCGGTGTGGGAAGGTCGCCCTGCCGGCCGCCGCGCGCCCCGGGGCGAGGAGCAACCGAACGGCGAGACGGCTCCGGGCGCAGGACTCGCGGGCCCCGGCGAGCCGAGTGCCAGAGGGTCCGCGGGACCCGTCCCTGGAGGCGGACGTCCGATTTGGGCTGTGGCGATCCCTGGGGCCTGAGGTCGGAGCCTGAGAAAACTTTCCTCCTTCTCAGTCTCACGCGTGCCCTCGGCGGTGCCCCCCAAGTGACTCGGTTGGCAACAGTTCCCGGGAGCTGCGCCCCGCGCAGCGCTGAATTCGGGGGGCGAGGGAAGCTTGCCGAAGTCCGGGCCCGCAGAGCGCCCCCTCTCGGCGGGCCGCTCCGCTTCAGAGTGGAGATCACTGACCTGGGGGCAGCGCCGCCAGAAGAAATGTGTGCGCCTGGGCGGCGGGGTCCCCTTCTGGCCCTTCCCCTGGAGCGTGGCGAAGGCAGGCGCCCAAGAGGGCGTGAAGGCAGGGGTGACCGACTAACGTGCGGGGGCTGCGGTGAGGGTGGGGGTGGGGTGGGGGAGGGGGGAGGGCTATCTCTGGGCCTGTGGACAGTCGGCCCCGAGGTCATGCAGCCCTAGCAAAGCTGGGTCTCAATCAGGGCGTCCTGAGCCCCCGCCTTCTGCCCCTGGCACGCAGGCGGGTCAAAGGCCTTCCGCAGCGCTCACGCGTAATCGCCTCCCGATGTGTGCCTCTGGCACCGCGCCAGGCGGAGCGTCCGGCCCGGGAACTGGAGGGTCAAGGAGGGTGGCAGAAGCCAACTGGAGGCAAAAATCCGCTTCCGGATGCGAAAGGCCAGAAGGCAGTTTACAACTCAACTGACCTGGGTTCCCAAGAGTTATAACGGGGTAATCCCCGGACAGGTTCCATCCCAGCCAGCACCGCTCGTGTGTCTGTCTCTCTCTCTCTCTCTCTCTCTCTCTCTCTCTCTCTCTCTCTCTCTCTCTCTCTCCCCCTCCCTCCCTCCCCAGGGCAGTGCTGGGACCTGCAGGGTCAAGGAAGGGAGAGGGCAGCCGGGGGCAGAGAAGCCACTTAGTACCGCAGTGTCCACCTGGTGCCTGGGTGTTCCTTTTCATTAACAACAAAGAGCAGTCCTGTCATAGATGACTTTTTCTAGCCACAGACTATGCAGCTGATGAGAATCCTCAGTTCACAGATTTCAAGAAAGTTAAGAAAACTGATCTGCAAGAGAGCAACTGGGGAGAGATGTCCCAAGAGGAGAAAAGGCCCTCCTACTGCCTCACGGGGAAGTGGGGAATCGTCACCCTGGGGTTCCTGGGGTCCACTGGCCAGGTTGCCCCCGGGCTGCCCACACCACTGCCAGCCGCTCCCAAGTGCAGTCCCGCAGGAGAAGCACAGGCTTAGGCCTTGGTCCTAGCCCTGTTAATCCTCAACTCAGAGCAAGAGAATCCTTGGGAACAATGGGAGAGAAAGGCCGATACCTCCATGGCTCAGACGCCCCCACCGCCACACCGTGCTCACGCTATGTGAAAATCTCCCTTGCTTCATAAACTCCGCCATTAAAAAGCCCAGCCCTTGTTAGTAAGTGTTAAAGAGAGATTAATGTCTGTGTTTAAGAGGTGGAGAAGGTAACAACAAGGAGGAAGGCAGGCGGCGTGCCAGCGCTGGGCTGTGAGCATTTCCACTGAGCACTGGAGACTGGTTGCGCTGCAGTTTGATAAGGTTTATTGGGCCCAGATAACACGGCAGCAGCTCCTCCACCAACACCAGCACCAGAACCGTTTACAGCCAGAGCTACGTCCTTGGGGGCCAGGAAGATGGATGAGAATCCCCAGTTCAGAGATTTCATATGGCAGCACCTAAGCAAGCAGGATGGGAAAATTACAAGTGTTCTCTCTCCCTCCCTCTCACTCTCTTTCTCTCTCCCTCTCTCTCTCTCTCTCTAATATATATTTGTACTGATTTCTTTTTCCTTTTTTATTTGAGAGAGAGAGGAAGGGGGAGAGAAAGAAACATGGATTGGCTGACACCATACACGCCCAACGGGGATGGAGCCCGAAGCCTGACTTTGTGCCCTGGCCAGGAATTAAACGCCCTGCTTCTTGGTGGTGGGGACAACACCCAGACCAACTGAGCTACACCAGCCAGGGCTTCCTTTTCCTCTTGAAGGGTGAGGGGAGGGAAGCTGGGACATCAGTCCTAAAAATAGAAGTGCCCTCAGTCTGGAGGGAGGTCATGCTGGAGACAAGGGAACAGATGAATTCACCTTTGGATGGAATTCCTTTGCTAAATCTTCCTCTTCTATTCACATCCCTCCCACTGGTAGCCCCCAGCCAGAGCTCGGCTTGTGGGAAAGGAGGGTGTGTAGGTCTGAGGGGTCTTACAAGGAGGAGACAGTGGGACTGTTTTGAGCACCGACTAGGAATCTTAACACATTGCCTGTGTTGTTCCAGTTCATTCATGTGACAGCCCTATTCAGGCAGGTTCTGTTATTTCCCCAATTTCTGCCCATAAGAAAAGAGGCTCAAAGAGATGCAGTGTGTCATCCAAGACTATAGAATTTATGAAACATCAGAGCTGAGGCTTAAAATCCAGCCATTCTGACTGCAAAGTTCTTAACCTTAGATTGTACGGCCTCCGGTGGATAGAAAAGGGGAGCCAGGGCCTTTGATTTCCTTCTCTTCTTCTCCACCGAGGCCTCAGAGGACCAAACAGCCTCCATTGAACCAGGCCTCCAGGTAAATAGACGTACATCCGCCAGGATCTCTGCTCTTCCCCTCCTTCCTCAGAATCTCAGGCGGAAGGAGGAAGTTTTGAATTACAATAAAACTTTCCCTGAACGGATACCCAGGAAGAAGGCTCTCCGGGTGTTTTGAGTATTCTGATTGAGTACTAATGGAATGTAGCAACTCCTTTTATTCCAGGCCTTCATTTGGAAAACAGTTTTGGGAAAGGTAAGCTTTCTTACCATGATAAATAAATCAAGGACTCCTCCCTTTGGGGGAGAAAAGGCTACTTTGCATTTCCCCAAACCTAGTGATGAGTGAGTGGGGCGTGAGGCATTTGCAGAGCAAGATGCAGGTGGTGGAGCCCCAGGGAAGGCGCCCCCACTGCAACGGAGAGGTGCCCACTGGGGGTGACATGGCGTCCTCAGTGCTCTCAGGTCACCTCACTGGGGACCCTGCGGGAAGACACAGCGGACCTGCCGCTTCCCTTTCTGACGGCAAAGGACCTTACAGTACTTCAAGGTCATCACTGCAGATGCCTCCTAGCTAGCGCAGACGAGGTGAAAATGAGTCTGCCCAGTGTGGCTCACGGGTTGAGTGACTCCGGTTGGATTCCAGATCCGGGCACATGCCTGCGTTTTGGGCTTGATCCCCAGTAGGGGGCATGCAAGAGGCAGTCAATGTTTCTATCTCTCCTTCTCCCTTCCTCTCTGTAAAATCAATAAGAAACACTTTTTTTTAAATTAGTCAGAGTCCTGGCCGGTTGCTCGCAGTGGTTAGAGCATCGGCCTGTGGACCAAAAGGTGGCAAGGTTCGATTCAGGTCAAGGACACGCACTTCAGTTGCAGGTTCCCTAGCCCCCAACCCCCCCCCCCCCCACCTAGGGACACGTGGGAGGCAACCAAACACTGTGTCTTTCTCACATGAATGTTTCTCTCTCCCCCTGTACCTCCCTTTCGCTATGTCCAGAAATCAATGGGAAAGATAGCTTCAGGTAAGGATTATTTTTAAAAATTAGAGTCGAATTTGCCCTCAGTGCATATTGGGTGGGGCAAAAGTAAGCTTACAGTTGCTCCTACAGAAAATACTACAAGAATAAACTTTCATGTACTCACATCTGTGAACCTACTTTTGCCCCACCCGGCATGTTGATAGGTTTCTTTGGTGTTTGCCTTTTTTTAAAATGTTAATTCTTTTTTTAAATATATTTTTATTGATTTCAGAGAGGGAAGGAGAGGGAGAGGGAGAGCGAGAGAAAAAAACATCAATGACAAGAGACACATGAATTGGTTGCCTTCTGCATGTACCCCGACCAGGCCCAGGGGTGTGCCTGGAACCCAGGCACGTGCCCTTGACTGGAATCAAATCCAGAACCCTTCAGTCTGAAGGCCGACGCTCTATCCATTGAGCCAAACCAGCCAGGACTAAATGTTAATTCTCTTATGTCACTCCCTTAGATTCCCTCGCCAAAAAACAGAGGAGGGAATAATCAAATGACTTGTGGATTCTGGTTAGTGGAAGCCCAGAAGACCAAGTAAGAAGGTGATTTCTTTGACTAATAATAGCCATCCACCCTGCCCCAGTCCGGGTTAGCGGGTTAGCGGTTAGCGGTGTTTACAAACAGTGAGCTGCTTCTCCCGGTTCTAAGTATACCCTTCCTCTCACCTTCAGGGCAGAGAGTGACTTTTCAAAGGGAGAACAAGAGTTCTTTTCTCTTAGCCCCTGAGGGCTTGGGTTACTGCGACCCCAGATCTTGTGCTTGAGGAAGAGAAAGCGTTCCTATCCTCTCTCCCTGGCGTATTGAAAATGGCGTTGGGACCTCATGTTGTCAACTCACATAGCAAATCTGAGTTGTTATTAGTGCAGAGATGCCCCGAAGGGGTAGTAGTGTGGATGAGATCTGCCACGGATGTTTTGGGGAAGTGTGTCTATAATTATCATGGAAGTTAATGTACACCGGGGCCAGATGATGGCAGCCATTTAAATAAGAGATGCATAAGAAGAGAGGTCCCTGAATGACGGGCAGCAGGGCTCAGGTCATTAGGGAAGAAGCACAGAGTTTCACTGGGTGTCACAGACAAGGCTTCAGGGTGAGACGGAGCAACCACTGCTGGCAGCTGTTGGCATCGCTGCTTCCTGTTGTCTTTGAAAGGTCATTTGCGCGGAAGAGAAAGGCACTTTCTCCCTTTGCACACACATAAGCACCAACACACAGATCCTGGGCCAACGTTTAGTAGTTTTTGGTGATTCTGGAAATCTTTGTTCTAAGAAAGTCAGCTTCGCCTTCAAAACTAAAACTTCGTAGCTGTCCAGGGGTGCAGTCCTGTACTGTGTGCATGAATTGGAGCCCCCAGGCTCCGCGAGGAAAATTAACCCCCAAGACCTCAGCAGAAACGGGGGGGGGGGGGGGGGGGGCTTTCTGACACTTTGGTGCTTTGCTGTGGGGAGGCCAGGAAGAGGAAAGTATGTATCATTTTCTTAGGCTGGTTAACTTTAAATAGCTAACTGTTGAAGGTGTGAGGTGTTTAAAGGCACAGATTTCAGTCCCTATGGATTTCAGCCGCGGCAGCTGTGTTACAACAGGAGTGCCACCATTATGTATGTAGCCTGGAGGGACGGGCAGGGGAGTGTCACACTCATGGGAGGTGCCACCGGAAGCACCACGGTCCATAAAGACGTGTGTCTCAGTCGCACTATTCTGTATATTTCTCCCCTGACGGATCTGACCACCCCCTGCACTGCGCGTTTCTGGAAGACAGTATCTCCATCTTGTTGAATTTAGTATTCCCATTCCCAACCCTCAGAGTAGAGTCTATATCTGCTCTGAATGAACTAATTGAATGAATGGATGAACATATTACACCAAGAGTTTTAGACATTCAGGAGAGAAGGTACTATTCTGTACCCCAATATTTAGGGCAGAGTTTTTTGTAGCTACGTGTTTTTTACTCACCCTTGAAAAATCAGTGGGATATCAATAAGGATTGGGGGAAGCTGTTGAATTGAATTGTATGCAGCTCCTTGAGGCTATAATGGGGTTCTGTTTCAATTTATGTCTCCTTCAGGGGCCTAGCTTTTCTCAGTATTCTAGGGACATGAATAAATACTTATTAAATCGCATTGAATAAAATGAAGTGATTTGAATTGCACCAATCATTACTCCCACAGGGGCCTTGTACTCCAGCCCCACGTAGCTGTTAGTTACCCAGCCAAGCCTGAGAAGGACACCATGGGTGTAGGACTGCTGACCGGACCAGCACTAGCCTAGGAGACATGCATGTGCACGAGTGCGGGCGATTAGCTCTGCTCTTACCGGGTGTGGCAGAGCCTGGCCAGCCGGTCTGCCCATGCCCTCCGCAGCGCACAGTGGGTTACATTTCCCAGCTGACCTTGCTCTTAGGGACAAGCCATGTGACTGAGGTCTGGCCCACGTACGAATTGTGAGCAGACGTCCAGTGTGCCGCTGCCAGGACTGGCCCACGAGAGCTCCTGCGTGGAACCCTTCATGCCCTTTTCCTTCTGTGACTTGACCCCATGATCATATAGGTAATTACCTTGGAAGTTAAGTGATGAGGATGGCAGAGCCACGATGGGAAAAGCCTGGATTGCAATTTGGATGATAGCTGCCTGCCTACTAAGAACACCCACTGTGGACTTTACATAGACAAGAAATAAGCCTTCGGTGTGTGGAGTAGGGCTTGCCAAGTAAAACTCAGGACTCCTAGTTTAAGTTTAATTTTAGACAAATGATAAGTATTTCTTTTTAGTATACGTGTGTCCCAAATACTACACAGAGCAGTTACACTAAAAAAACACCAAAAACCAAGAAGAAAACCAAAGACAGTATCTGGAACAAAAATTTGAATTGGTCGTCTTAAAACATCTGGCTACCCCAGGTTTTTAGCTATTGTATATTGGGGTTTGTTTATTATAGGCGCTAGCATCACCTTGATGGGCACTTTGTTTCCTTTGACAGAAGCAGCAGGGCCACGAGGTCTGAGCTGGAGTTTGGTGATACGTACGGCAGGTCCCGCCAGAGACCGTAGCATCCTGTGTGGACAGGGCCAAGGCGGAAACTGGGAAACACCCTCACATTTTCTCTGAACCTGTTTCTCCACTTGCCTCTTCCCCTAGCCTCTGAGCTCCGTGGGGACAGGATGCCTAGGGCTTCACCTCTGTGTCTGCTGTGCTTGGCACACGGTAAAAGTCACGCTTCCTTTGTGATGGGAAAGCAGACAGGAAGGCATCTTAATGAGGATCTCTCCAAGACCTTAGCGAATAAAGTCACAGCTGTTGAGAACACGGTCAAGTCCGTGATCTTCTCACCCTCCACTCCCTCCTTTCTCCTCAAACACCCCGTGAGTGCAGCGTAAAGGCCGAGAGCCTGGGCCCCGACTCGCTCACATGGATCTCCGTTCAAATACCACACCTCTCACTTAGGTCCTGGGTCATCGTGAGT
The DNA here is from genome assembly GCA_004026665.1 of Murina feae. NCBI lineage: Eukaryota > Metazoa > Chordata > Mammalia > Chiroptera > Vespertilionidae > Murina > Murina feae. The sequence continues at coordinate 77,789 of PVJC01001879.1, forward strand.
CAACTACTTGAGCTCCCTGAGTTATGGCCCCTCATCTGTATTCTGGGGACAGTAACAGTCCCACCTCCCTAGACTTGCCAGGAAGATGCCCCCGGGGTGCTTGGCCCACAATAAAAGATGTGAAAATGTTAGCTGTTCTTAGCAATGACATCAGGTAACCTTCCTTTCCACCCTCCTCCCACAAAATGCCTTGTGAACATTGGGAGTAAGGCCTTGTGATAAATGTTAAATCTTTTTACGAGTGAAAGGTGATCTGTGAGTATTGACATAATCGGAGCTTTGAGCATTTGTTTGTGGCCTTGTTCTCACACTCCTGTCCCCTTCATTGGGTTGGGATGAGGCAAACAGGCAAATGCAGAGGGAGGCGGGGGGATGCAGGAGGTGGTGGTAATTTTCACCTGGTGGCGTGACGTGTTTATTAGTGTGTACGTGCGTTAAGCGCAGCAGCCTGGTTTCCTTGCGTTAAATAGCAGTCATGCCCAACTGGCTTTCCATGTACCATTACTCCAAGTGATTGAGCCAATTTCTCTCTCTGTCGTGAGTTTAAGTTGTAAACTTCTCAGCCAGACAGGGGGCAATGCTGGGCTGCCTCTTGTGATCATTATTAGCCTTTAGGGTTATGCTTACAAGACCCAGGGGTGTGTGGAGAAGCCAGGATGAGGCAGGTGTGGACTGTGGACTCCCCACCACCCCCTGGGTCCAGCCTACACATGTGTGTGCACTCTGGCCTTGCAAAGAGGCTGCAACCTGCCAGCCGGACGTGTAGTCCCTTGTGAGGGGGCCTGGTGGGATGCCGGTGTCCTGAGCTCCATTTGGCTGGAGATAGGAAGGGGAGTGGTGAAAGCTGGAAATGTTATAAAAAGCTGATGCCTTGATACTCAGAAGTCATTTGCCAGCTGTAATTTTGTCTCTTTTCCATATACTAGGGGCCCGGTGCACGAAATTCGTGCACAGGTAGGTGGGGGAGGGGGAGGGCAGGTGGGGAGTTCCCTCAGCCCAACCTGCACCCTCCCCAATTGGGGAGCCCTCAGGAGATGTGCTACTGATGGCTTTGGTCTACTTCATGTGATTCTCTGCTCTCTGCCGGGCCTGTCAGCTCCACACCATGGGGATGGGCAAGCAGGCCCTGCTGGGTGCTGCCTGCAGGCCGATTGCCTGCTCCCTGGTCACCCCACTTGCCTGCTCTCTGGTGGATGCAGTCACCACCCAGCAGTCCGTGCTGGGTGCTGCCTGTAGGTCCCCATTGCTTGCTCCATGGTCGCCCTGCTTGCCTGCTCCCCAATTGCCACTGTCACCACCCAGCAAAGTGCCCTGCTGGCGCTGTCTGTGGGTCCTGATTTGCTCCCCCTTCGCCACAGCCACAGCTCAGCAGGCCCTGCTGTGTGCTGCCTGCAGCATGCTTGTCTGCTAGGGGGTCACCACAGTGACCTCCCAGAGATTCCTTGCTCCCCTATGGCGGTACAGCAGCCCTTGCTGTGTGCTGCCTGCTGGTCCTAATGCCTGTTTTCTAGTGGCCTGCTTGCCTACTCCCCCATGGCGGCCACCACTGCCCAGCAGACCCTGCTATGTGCTGCCTGCAGCATGCTTGTCTGCTAGGGGGTCACCACAGTGACCTCCCAGAGATTCCTTGCTCCCCCATGGCGGTGAAACAGCCCTTGCTGGGTGCTGCCTGCAGTCCGATTACCGGCTCTCTGGTCACCCTGCTTCCCTGTTCTCTCATCACCCAGCAGGCCCTGCTGTGTGCTACCTGCAGCCCCCACTTGTCTGCGCCGTGACCTCCAAGCAGGCCCTGCTGGATGCTGCCTGAGGGTCCCCATTGCTTTCTCTCCCATCGCTTGTTTAGCACCCAGTGCTGGCCGATGGGACACGCCCCTCTGGGCACCGGATGGCCGTTTTTTAGTACCAGCGCCCGGGCTGATCAGACCCAGGAGCCAGGCATGCAGGGCGCTAAGTGCCCGCCCCAGCCCGGACTTAGCGCCTTGTGGACGGGACATGCCCCTCTGGTCGCCCGATGGCCGTTTTCTAACACCGGCGCCGGGGCTGGGCATGCAGGGCGCTAAGTACTTCCTCCTGCCAACGGTCTCTTCCCAGGCCTCAGCTGCAGGGGCAGGGGCTGGTCAGCCAGCCTGCTCCCCGAACCTGCGGCTGCCACCATGGCCTGGAACCGACCTCGGGTCACCGAGGCTAAGTTTCTGCCTGTGCTTACCCTCCTCGATTTGTCTATTTCCAGGCCGCAGCATGGGGGCCTGCTTGCTCCTCCCACCCCGCTCCTCAGGCGGGACCAGTTTGCGGTGGGCCTCCGCCATCTTGGCTGCGCTAATTTGCATACAGCCACTCTGATTGGCTGTAGGTGTCCCGAAGGGACGGTTAATTTTACTATTCCGCTTTTATTAGTTTAGTTAGCCAGATCTTAAAGTAGCCAGCGAAACCTGCGGGGACAGTGGTCACCTCCTAGTTGCCCGCGAATTCACCCAGACCATGTATGTTTTGCATAAGATGCAGGGGAACCAAAGTAACGGAGAGCTACAGGGCTGTTAGAAAGCGGATATGGGTCTCAGATCCAAACCTGTCACTTCCCAGCATGTAAATTCGGCAGATTTCCTAAGTCCTGACTGTCCTGAGGATATCTAGGATACCTGACGTCTCTGTAGCCACAAAGAAGTTAAGAAACTTGGCCATGATTCCACAGCTCCTAAGGGACACCACTGGCATAGAAACCTAAATCTATCAGATTCCCAGGTCTACCCCTTTCCTGGGTACCCTTCTCCTGCACCCCACATGTAGGGGAGCAGGAGGCAACTCCCGGTGAGGAAGGTGCCACTAGGACTGAAGAGGAGGCCTACATCTCTGTGCTTTTTGAAGAAAGAGAGGAAGGGGGGAGAGAGAGAGAATATGAGGGGGGTAACATCAATGTGAGAGAGAGACATCGATCGGTTGCCTCCCACACACATGTTCCTGCCTGGGACCACTGAACCACACCCGGGTGCGTGCCATAACCGGGGTGTGTGCCTGACCCAAATGGAACCAGTGACCTCTTGGCGCATGGGAAGATGTTCACCAGCTGAGCCACGCCAGCCAGGGCCCGATGGTGCTTTTTAAAGCCTCCTCTTACACCCTGTGTGAAAGAAGCAATAGGCTTCAGTGAAATCATGTTAGATTTCAGTAAAAACAAAAAACTCCCACTCCTTTGCCCATGTCTAAAATTAAAATACCAAAAATGCTACCAGGAAGAGAAACTTGGTGAAAAGCAAGAAAGACAAGACACTGGCTGCAGGTCAGGGTTTCTCTGGTGGATGGAAGCCCATTCCTAGGCGCCCAACGGAAGCACTCCAGTAAACTGTACAAATACTCGAGTTCAGAAGCTTTTTTCAAAGACTTAATATCTTCCCATCAAGAGACTTTTCCTCCTACTGAGTTTACTGCCTTTTGAGTGCCCGCAGTAACAAGAAAAAAGGAGTGATCATGGAGGATGGTCATTTTTTCTCCCCCAACTTCCCTTTAGAATGTTCAGGAATGTTTACCGGTAGATTGATTTTCTGTTAGGCAGATTGGAGAGAACATGGGCAAATCATAAAAACGCTGGCTTTCTGGTCAGAAGACCTGGATTCAAGGCCAGCTCTGCCCAGACCTCCTGTCTAAGTAACCCTGAGTGAGCGCTTCCCTGTTCTCCTCCTCGCAAATGGAGGTGACACAGGGGGAAACTTTCTAACCATTTCTAAGCGTTTGCCCTGCCCGCTGCCTGGAGCAAGTTGCTTTCCCCCCTTGGGGCCCAGGTACCTTGTGGAAAATATGAAAATACTGGACCAGCTTATGGCCACGCCCACTCTAGCTTCTGACATTCTACAACGCTCTGTGAAATGTGTCAGCTCCGCCAGGATCAGGTACCAGCACCTTCTGGTTGAGGGAAGTTCTGATGTGGGTGTTTAAAGTAAGTGGTCTCCCCCTAGCCGGTTTGGCTTGATGGATAGAGCAACGGTCTGTAGACCAAAGGGTCCCAGGTTTAATTCTGGTCAAAGGCTCATACCTTGGTCACAGGCTCCTCTCCAGAGGCAACCAATCCATGTGTTTCTCTCACATCCATGTTTCTCTCTGTCTTCCCGGCTCTCTTCCACTCTCCCTCAAAATCAATGGAAAAATATCCTTGGGTGAGGATTAACAAAAGAATTTTAAAAAGTAAAGTAAATGGTCTCTCTTTATTTCAGCTTTGATTCCTATCATGAAGGAACCAAAGTATTGGGGAACCTCCTACATCCACACAGGAGCAAGCAAAGTGGAGGAGGAAGCAGAGAGTGCCCCGGGCTTCAGCTTGGGCAGGAAATGGCAAGATGCTTCTGCCGGGGAGGGCTCTCTGTGGTTCTAAAAAGAAAAGGAAATATCAGTGGTGAAGCCATGGCCAGAGGAAGGAGGGGGGGATGGGGCATGGCAACCGCAGTTAGGGGAATGCTTAGCTGTGACCCAAATAAGGTGTCCTGGGTACAGAGAGGGGGATGGAGAATTAGGTACAGATATAGAGACAGATAGAGACATGCCACTTCAAGTCAGGCCTTGTTCCTCTGGTTCAGAAATCATGTCCCAAATTGTACACCTGATGCTAAGCAAATTCCATAACTGAAGGTTGCAGGTTTCCACCTCAGGGCCTTTGCACTTGATGTCTCCTCCTCCCCCTCCCCCTCCCACCATGCAAATCTCTCCTCCCAGAGAAATCCTGCAGCTGCCCGGGGCTGAGGCCTCCTGCCCCCTGGAGCCTCTGGGGGGAAATTGTTTCCTTTGCTTATGGACTTGCTTGTTTGTTTCCCAGCCCCCTACCTGGAGCCCCCCTAGCTTCCCTCTGATTAATGTAAGTTCCGTGAGGGCAGAGGGTGGACTCTCTCCCTTTGTATCCACCTGGAATGACTATGCTGGTGTATAGGAGACTCGTAACAAATGTCCGTCCAAAGAATGAGAGAACAAAACAAGTAGGTGTTTAAACAAACAGGCAGCTGCTGTTGCTGGGAATGAGCCCAAATAAAGAACAGGCTGGGGAGTGAGAGGAGTGTGTCCTTCCTCAAGCTCCCAGGTGCCCGTGCTGATGGAGCTGCACCTATTTTTACTGCTGCTGCTTCCAAAAGAAACACAGGCAGCCTGACGTCCCGCTCCCCAAGGGTGTGCCAGCCAAGGCCGTGCCAGCCAAGCCCAAACAAGCGACGCTGCCTGGAATGTGTAAGCCCGGTACCCAGTACTTTCACTTCATTTTTACGGTTTTATAGATGAGGACACCCAGCTCACGAAGAGTTAGGATCTAAGAGGGTTGACCTGAGGACTGAAGGGTCTCGGGTTCGATCCCAGCCATGTCGGGGCTTCTCTCTCTGTCTCTTCCTCTCCCTTCCGCTTCTCTCTAAAAATCAACAGAAAAGCACGTCTACCCACAGCTAGTGCTCTTGCCTTTGCATTTAAGTATTTTACAGATGGACACAGGCTTGCTGCCTCCTGGGGCTGCTTAGCAGGCCAGGATGCGGGTGAGGCAGGTGAGGCACCCGGGGTGCAGTTTGAGGAGGCAGCGCCTCTGGGCGTTTGCCTGATTCCAAGAGTGGCGCCTTGATCGATTTTGCACCCCAGGCACCACGCTGGCCCTGCTCATTGGAGCGTCCTGCACCTTTTCTCTCGTGTCATATGGTACTTCTTTGTCTAGAATTATCAGCAGAATAGCTAGAGGGCGGATTGATCTGGGGAGGATTTGGCACACTTTGTCTATTTGCTTCTAGCTGCCTCTCAGCAACCTTTCCTTCGATGGCCACTGGAATCATTTTTCTAAAGGACAGGTCTGTGTCACTCCCGGAATGAAAACCCTTCGGAGGTTCTTCTCGTGGCCTACACTTAAGAGAAAGGCCTTGGCGTGGCCTTACGACCTTTACAAGTGGGCACCATTCTGCCTCCTGAGCGACATCCTGCTTCCAGGGTTTCGGACAGGCTGTGCCTTCTGCCCTTTCCTGTCTGTCTCAGACAAAGCCATTACCCTTCAAAGTCTACTTTCAAGGTCACCTGTGCTCACGATGGCTCAGAAATTAGGGCAAAGCTGATGGGAACTGAGCTCATCACCGGTGGCCGCATGGGTAGTCTGGTCTAGGCGTGGAGTGCGAGGCTGGAGGCTGAGACCTAGCAAGTCAGCCAGGGCCTCCCAGGGTCCTTTCCCACATCCCTGCGCTGAGGAGTGGAAGGCACCTGCAGAGCCCAGCCAGGTGGTGCTAACTTTACAGCCCGGCTAAGGGTGACTCCCGCCTTTGAACCGACCGGTTTATGTTTTCCTGTGACAATGTGGCTCCCGCGTTGCTGGTAACGAAATGAAAGCAGCTTCCCAAGTGTCCTGAGACCTCCCCATCCACCGAGGGCCTGTTTGTGGATTTTGTCCTTCGTCATCCAGGCTCCCCAAAGCTGCCAGGGTTTAGTAGCTTTAATAAGTGGGCTCAGCCCTGACCGGTTTGGCTCAGTGGATAGAGCGTCGATCTAAGGACTGAAGGGTCCCAGGTCCGATTCTGGTCAAGGGCATGTACCTTGGTTGTGGGCACATCCCCAGTGGGAGGTGTGCAGTAGCAGCTGATCGATGTTTCTCTGTCATGGATGTTTCTAACTCTCTGTCCCTCTCCCTTCCTCTCTGTAAAAAATCAATAAAATATATATATTTTTAAAAGTGTGCTCAGCCCGGCCTTCCTTCTGGCTCTCCTCCTCTTCACTTTTGGTCAAATTCAGGGGTGGGGAACCATTTTTTCTACCAGTGGCCATTTGGATGTTTATAACATCATTTGCGGGCCACACAAAATTATCAACTTAAAAATTAGGCCCTAACCGATTTGGCCCAGTGGATAGAGGGGTTGCAGGCACGTCCCCAGTGGGAGGTGTGCAGGAGGCAGCTGATCGATGTTTCTCTCATCGATGTTTCTAACTCTCTGTCCCTCCCCCTTCCTCTCTGTAAAAAATCAATAAAATATATTTTTTTAAAAAATGAGCTTGCTGTATTTGGTCAAACATGTTGTTAACTCACTTCTATAGCCTTGGCAAGGCCAGACCAAATGATTTTGCAGGCCTCAGGCCAGACGTTCCCCACCCCTGGTCTAAATTCTCATCTATTCCTTTTCCTTCCTCTTCTGCGTCTTATCTGTCTCCTTTGCATGATCTTGAGAATCAAGCCCCATCTGGCTGACATTTTGGCCTGTTCTCCCCAAGGAACTCAGATCTGAGATCTTCATTCCTGGAAAGAAAATTTACGTATGTGTTGGCTTGGGAGAGGCATTCTTGAAGAAAGAATATGCATCTGTGTTGTAATAATAACTATATTAATAAATAATGACACCCTCATTAAGTGCTAACTAATTTTTCATGTTTTTTCTTATGGAGCCTCTCAACAATCCTAAAAGATAGGTAGTGCCCGCCTGGTGGGGCTCAGTGGTGTGCATCGATCCATGTACCAAGCGGTCATCAGTTCAGCTCCCAATCAGGGCACAAGCCCAGGTTTGCAGGCTGGATCTCTGAGGACATACAGGAAGATGTTTCTCACCGATGTTTCTGTCTCTCTCTCCCTCTATCCCTAAAATCAATAAAAAACTTTTTTTTTTTAAAAGATAGGTAGAGCCCTAGCCGGCTTGGCTCAGTGAATAGAGCGTCAGCCTGGGACTGAAGGGTCCCAGGTTCAATTCCGGCCAAGGGCACATGCCTGGGTTGCGGGCTCGATCCCCAGTAGGGGGTGTGCAGGAGGCAGCCGATCAATGATGATGATTCTCTCTCATCATTGATGTTTCTATCTCTCTCCTTCTCCCTTACTCTCTGAAATCAATAAAGAAATATCTATTTTTTTTAAAAAAAGATGGGTAGAGACTGCTGTATACCCATCTTAAAGTGATTCTTGTTATACCCATTTCCAAATGAAAAAGTTTAGGCCTAGGGCGTTACCTAATTAGCCTAAGGAGGGCTGGTGTCCAGGGGGGTCTGCTGTTTGGGAGTCCCTGAGCTAGTCATTTCACCTCTCTGCACCTGTGACAGAAATAAGAAGAGATAGCCTTCTTATAGGTTAGGATGGATACCTAGGATAAGGGATGTGAGTGCTCTAGTATTAGTAATTATCCTTATTAAATATTTTTAATATATATTTTTATTGATTTCAGAGAGGAAGGGAGCAGAGAGAGAGATAGAAACATCAACCCAGGCATGTGCCCTGACTGGGAATCGAACCGTGACCTCCTGGTTCATAGGTTGACTCTCAACCCGAGCCACACCAGCTAGACATCCTTATTAAATCTGAAACCCCATGAGATCTGGGATAGGAGAGAAGTACATAAGACACTGGACTTTTTTTTTTTTTTATCTGTGAAACTTATCTACATGAGTATGTGTCCTTGTTTTAATTTGAGCCTGTACTTTCCATCTGGAGAGCTCCTTTACATCCTAGGATTGTATGTGGAACTTTATGCTTCTCCAAAGATTGTTCTTTTTGAACCTCTGACTACCCAGGAGTTAGGTAGACAAATACATGACCCCCGTCCTGCAAGCAGGAAAACTAAACTAAGATAAGAAGTTGCTGTCAGAGGGGGAAGGAAGATGGCTGCCGATGAGAAGGCAGACTGAAAGACAGTGAGAGAGAGAGAGAAGGAACGGAGGGTGTGTGGATGTACCAAGCGTGGAAATTTGTGGGTGTGCAACAGCTATACTCCAGAGGACTGTTGGAGAACCCGAATGGGGCTCCCTTAACCGGGCGCTGCCTCCACTGCTGCTGAAATCTCTCCCGGAG
>PVJC01001880.1:0-31207 GCA_004026665.1 Murina feae
TATATGACATTTGTTCAGTAATTTTAAACTTATTGATTAGTTGGTGCAAAGGAATATATTTGCAAAATACATCTCCCTGTTTGAGAAATTGCAGTGACTATTTAAGTTTGGAAACAACACAATTTAAGAGACTCCACAAGAATTCTTTCAAATTCAAGTGAATTCACTGTTGAGGAGCAATTTCATTTACAAAACAATAGTACATAATACAGCTTTTTAGATGCAAATCTATTAAATAAATTAGAAAGCTGTGTCCTGGAAAAGAGTTTTCCTGCTGTCTCTAGGTTTGAATTCTTGCTTTGCTCCTTATTAGTTGCCAGGTTTGGAGCTAATTTTCTCAGTTACCTGAACTACAATTACTATTTTTTAAAATTTATCTAGAAGTAAGCTAATGAAGAAAGTAATCAACTAATTTTAATGAATAGAAAATGCTCAATTCACATATTTTTAATACTCCAACATTGTGTTCTTTTGTCTCTAATATACCATTTCTTCTCAACTCTACAATCGATTTAATCTAAATACAAATTAAGATCTATCACACATATAAATATTGTATGTAAATATGGGGTGTCCCAAAAAATGCATATGCACACTTTGAATAATTATAAAAGCAGAGTTTATTAAAATACATTTCATTTTCAAAATTGAATTATCAGATGTTAAAGTGTATATATGTTTTGGGGAGATACCCCAAAATATATACTTCTATGTTTGTAGATAGATAGATAGATAGATAGATAGATAGATAGATAGATAACTAGAGGCCCAGTGCATGAAATTCATGCACGGTGGAGGGGGTGTCTTTCAGCCCGGCCTACAGCCTCTTCAATCCAGGACCCTTGCATGCCTGATTGCCCCTAACTGCTTCTGCTTGCCAGCCTGATCCTCCTAACTGCTCTCCCCTGCTGACCTGATTCCTCTAACTGCTCTCCCCTGACAGCCTAATCACCCCTAAACGCCTCTGCCTCAGCCCCTGCCACCTTGGCTTTGTCCGGAAGAATGTCCAGTCTAATTAGCATATTACCTTTTTTATTAGTACAGATAATATATATCATCTGAGTTGTTAAAACTTTCTATCAAGAGTTATCAAATATCTCTAGTTAGCTATCTAGAATAGTTCTTATTTTCCAACTATTTCCAAATTGTATTTAGACAAGATTGTGCCAGGTATCTGAGATCAATGTTTTGAGTACCCTAACTGTCCTTTGTCTTTTGACCTGTCAGCTCAGGTAATTTTTGTACTCCTTTTCAGCCCAAATTAGTTAAGTATTTGATAGATAGGTATACTAATTAATGCTTAGCATTAAAATCTGGTTCCATGATTTGTTTAGTTATTGAAAGGTTTTGAAATTTCTCTTAAAATACTTTATTATAATGTTAACATTCTAATAAATTCAACTTTTACTTTTTGGCTTAAAAATATTTTTTCTCTAAATCTTTGTTACATAACTCTTATAAAAATAGTTGCAGTCTTATAAGAAAGTATTCTTTTTACACTAAAAAATTTAGGTAGCCTTAAGCAGATGTGGAATTATACATTAGGATATTTTGATTCAAAATATTCTCTCTTTCATTAGTAGCCATTGAAATATATTACCATTTACTTCAGCATATATAAGCAGAAGTGAATCATTTCATGAAAAAATCCATTTTAAATAAAAATAAGTTTCTGACTTTATTTCAGGTCATAAGTCCCATGACTCATTGAGATTTTAACAAACAATTGAGATAATCTACAATAACATCTCTAATCAAATGATATAAAGGAAATATTTTAGATACAGATGTTTTTAGGTCAATCAACTTAAAAAGGAGAGAGAGCGTTGTCTATTAGACAATACAAAGAATATTAGTGAATTTGGGGAGACCTCTATGCGTACGTTAATGACACATCATGTTTACGTTATTCTAGTCAAGCTGAGTTTACACCTTTTTTACTTTTATTCACTCTGCTTCTCATTTCTCCTTGAATTTCTCAAAGATGACTTTTGTAGTAACATTCCTGTCTTGTGGTGTCCACTTATCTTGCTCTTTACTAGCCTGCATTCCCTAACAGTGAACACAAAGTGTCACTGTGACTACATGCTAATAGTCTAAAACCTGGGAAAAAACTTTGCTCAAATTGGAAATCCACTTACTTGCAAGTGGGTGTTCTATTCGAATCTCCTGTGATTACCTTTACGTTAACTTGGACAAGATTTAAATTTTAATTATTTTAATTTTTATCTCCTGGCCTTTCATATGCTATGGTAGTACTTTTTTTTTTTTTTTCATTTTTCTTCTGAAAAGACAAGAATAAAAGCAAAAGAACAGCAATCCTGAGCATGTTGGTGTTCACGTCTGATGACATGTGAAATAGTGCGCACTGAAGAAGTTGATAGTGACCTCAGTGCACACATTTCTGGTCCACAATGCACTTCGTGCTTCGTCACTGGCTAGAAGATGTTTGGCTCAGAACAGAAAAAGAATGTGCATTCCCACATACATACAAAAGGCAAAAATCTAGAGCAACTAGAAGTGAATCTTTGAAAGCCTACCATCTTTTTCCTTAAAACCCTGGTCTACATGGAATATCTGCTGAGCAGTAACACCTGCTTCTGAATGTATTTTCCAGTAGTAAACAGAAAGATTTGTCTTTGTTTTACTTTATCTATCTTAATATTGTTAGCTTTCTCCCTGTTTTTGGACTTACAGAGTTCTGAAATGAATATTTGTTAATCAGTGTATCTTTTCAGGCCCACAAACTAAATCTCGTCCAGGATCCTATCTTACTGAGCACAATTGTTTTACCATATATGACTATTCTCTCAAAAACATAAAAACTAATTTTAAATTCTATATGTATGCAGAAAAATTGTGAAGGTGAGATAGTGGACCTACATTTTGAGATACACTGTGTGGTATGTATTTCTTGAAGCAAAATTTCTTATCTCTACTGTCCTACATTATTTCTTCACTCATCAGTCTATGGTAGTTTTCCTTTAAAACACTGCCTTTCAATAGTTCTGTCCAGGCTGTCACTACCATTTTTTAAATTTATTATTTCCCATGATTGTTTCAATGCAGTGCATTATGGAGTCATATGGAGGCATTTAGTAACAAAGGTATGATAACATGTTCAGTACATCTGTATCTGCTGGTCCTCATGTAGAAAATAAACTAATTAATGAAACACTTAATAAAGCTTCCTTCATCTCTACTTTTGTACCTCTGGGTAAATGATTTAACCTTGCTTTATTTATTTTTTAAAATGTTCACCTGTAAGGAAGAGTGTGAAAATTAGTTACCAGCAATAAATTTGTTTAAAAAAATAACTGTTAGCCCTGACCAGTTTGGCTCAGTGGATAGAGCATCAGCCTGCGGAGTGAAAGTTTCCAGGTTTGATTCCAGTCAAGGGCATGTATCTTGGTTGCGGGCACATCCCCAATAGGAGGTGTGCAGGAAGCAGCTGATCGATGTTTCTCTCTCATTGATGTTTCTAACTCTCTAGAAACTCTCCCTTCCTCTTTGTAAAAAAAGATCAATAAAATATATATTAAAAAAATAACTGTTAGTCATCATTCCCAAACTTTGATGTAATAAAACTGGGGAAAAAAAGCAGGTAACCTTTTTAACATAGTATGTCAAAGATGCTCAGTTTAATCTCTATCCATAGTTTAATAATCTATAAATAAAGCTAGTTTGACTCTTTCAAAACCAATGTAGGTGTTTTGTTTTTGTTTGTTTTTTAATGAGCTTAAATTATCAGAGAATTTATGCAGACCTAGTGGCTATTGTTTTAGCTATGAATTTCTAATGTCTGGGTATATGGTAAACAGAACATCATGTGAATTTAGATACCTCATTTGGGAATTTGGAATTTTTGTTTTTGAGAAGGATTATATACGGCCCCATTTTTTAAAATTCTACCAGCATTACCTATTTTCATGTGCAAGATGTTGTGCTAAGGCCTACAAATACAAAGAGTCAAAGTGCTTGCTCTCCTGAGCTCATAGATCTGCACGAAGCAGCAGGTACCCAAGGAAACACTGTAGGTACTGTGGTAGAACTACAGTTGGAGGGTGGGAATGTGAGCTGCATCTGACACACCTTAAATGCTTCTGATTCTTTGAACCTTGTCTGTCTCCTGGACCTCAGACAGTTGCCCACCTTAGCTTCCATCAAGGCCACAGACTTCCTGTGGGCTCACCGATTCTGGCATCTGAGGCAGTTTAACTACAAGCCTGGAACCTCTGGCTTCTCTAAGCAATTCTGGACTAGAGGAAGCACCACACCCAGCAAAATGATGCAATCCAAAAACACAGGGAAGGTGATGCCTCATTAGGCAAACAGACCAATGGGAGAGACAGGATCAGGGTAGTTCAGCAAATGCCTTCTAATGGATCCTCCAATTATGGCTTTTCTCTACATCCTGCCTGAAAACATCCTGCAGCTGTGTCTGCCCAGCAGAGTAACACATCACCTTGTATTGCCTGCCATCCTTCTCTGACTTGTTCCCCTTTTCCCTGGACTCTTACAGCCTTGGGATTTTATTTCTCTATAAAGCATTGGCAACCTAGCCTCCCCTTAGTCTCTGTTATTCAGGGAAATGATGCTAAAATAGCAGTCGATTTTATTTGCATGAGTTGGATGGGGTTAGTGTAGGAGGAGTGGAAGGTATTGATCAACCAAGATTGCAGAGGGAGATGAGGTCTACTGAAAATATGCAGTGAGCTTTTTTATATTTATCTAAGCTCTCAGAAGTCTGTGACGCATTATAAACTACTACTTTCATCAGGAGAGGCAGTAAATATAAAAATGAGAAAATAATACAAGTCCATTAGTTTTTATCACTCCACATTGAACTTAATGATAATACAGGATTTTTGGACTGGGACACACGGTGTTCCCCTGGAAAGATGACTTCCCCGGATTCTTTGTCCATCAGAGTTGAAGAATGAAACCATGCATGGATGGAAGGTGGGATAGCAAAGGTGGAAATTTATTGAAGAACAAGTACAGACTCCCACGTACAGACTCCCACACGGGAAGGGGGAAGAGTCCCACCGAGTTCCTTTTCCCCAGGTTTATAAAGGCTGCAGTTTTCGTCCCTGGAGATCCCCTCTGGTTGGCCACCATTCCTCTTTGATTTGGCCACTATAGCAACTACTAAGCTCAAAGGTCAAACCTCACATGGGACATGTGAGGCTCTCCCTCTTTATTTTTGTAAATATAGACCTTTGGCTACTCCCAGTTTCCTTCTTATGGAAATGTTACTTTTGCCACTTCTAACTTCCTTGTCTATGGAAATGAACCTTTTGTAGCTCTGTAGCCCGGTGTTTCTTCCATAGACTCTCTTAATTTTAAAAATTCCCTAGACCTGCCTTTTTCACCCCTAAAATTCCTATTTCAATAACATCTAAAATTCTCACCTAGAAGCACAGTCAGGATCTCCAACCCTTTTACCCACATGATTTATCATCCTGTGAGGATGCTATTAATATCAATTTTTCTCAAACTCCACAGTTAAATTTTTTAACATATCTTTATTGCTGAAAGTATTACATATGCCTCTTTCTTTCCCCCCATTGTCCACCTCCACCCCACACTGGTCCCCCTGACCCCAGGCCTTCACTGAACCATTGTCTGTTCATGGGTATGCATACATGTTTTTTGGTTAATCTCTTCCTACCCTCCAAGTTCTGTGCAGTTCCTCAGTTTATTGCATACTTCCATGTTTCTGGATCTATTTGGTTCATCAGTTTATTTTGTTCATTAGATTCCACGTATCAGTGAGATCATGTGATGCTTGTCTTTCTCTAACTGCCTTTTTTCACTTAGCATAATACTCTCTGAGTCCCTCCATGCTGTCTCAAAGGGCAACAGATCCTTCTTTTTTACAGCTGAATAGTATTTCATTGTGTAAATGTACAACTTTTCCATCCACTCATCTACTGATGGGCACATAGCTGTTTCCAGATCTTAGCTATAGTAAATAATGCTGCTATGAACCTAGGGCATATTCTTCCTGACGGGTGTTTCATTTTTAATCCAAGTTTTGCTTTAGGAATGCATTCAGAGACTGACACAATTTAGTTAATTGTGGAAAAGCAACACAAATTTGTAAAGACCGCCATATTTCTGACCATCTGGCCTTTCAATGCCCAACTTGCTCTGCCTTCAGAATTTCCCCTGAACTTCCTGTTTTCATAGTACACCTGACTTACCCATATGAGGTTTCAAGTTTCTTTTCCCCCTCTGATATATTTTAAGTATTATGCTTTCATTACTTCAAATCCTTTTTTTGTCCTGAAGTAGGCTCGCTATGCTTTGCCATCAAGGCAAGTCCTTCCCTCAGTCAGCAACCCATCCTTCTTCAAAAAGAATACACAGCAAGCAAAATATATTTCAATCCCTCAGTAAGCCTCCCGACATCAAAACCAGCACAAATAAAACATCCATCTCCCCAAAGAGAACACGACCATCAGCTCCACTCCAACATTCCTTTAAGTATGCACCCATTCCACATGAGAGAAGTTAGTCTGGCTCTAAACCAGAATTAAGAATTAGAAATGTGGCAAAGTACAAAAAGATCCCATTTCCAGAAAACGCGTGCGCGCACATACACACACACACAAAGCTTAATGACCAAAGTAGCAATTTACTCTTTGTTCTTCCAAATATAATATTTGTTTCCGTTTAGGGTAGCCATGTAATTTATTGTGTGAGCCAGGACACTTTGAGAATGAAAAAGAGCTTGAGATAGTAGGCATGAACCAAAACTGTTCCAAACAAAGGAGTGTCTAATTACCCTGTTTTTAGCAATCGATGAGTAATGTTACTAGCCTTCATTTAAATGATACAAACTTAGGAAATCACTCCTTGATATCTCTTTTATTTTGTTTTCAGATGCCTAATTGAATGAAGGGCTACTAGATTTCAGATGATTAAAAAAAAAAAGGACATGTAGGTGAAATCTGAGTTTCATGCTTAAAAGTGAACACTATTTTTTTGTCATATCCTGACTCTGTTAATTTATGAGCTTGAGCAAGTCATTAACCTCTCTGAGCCTCATCTGTAAAATGAGAATAAGTATAATACCTACCTCATCGTGTTGTGAGGATTAAACACTTAAAGTACTTAAAACAGTTCCTTGCTTATAGCACAGTATATGTGTTAATCACCATTATTATTACAGTCAATGTCAGAGTTACCTGACTTGGGATAGGACACAGAATAGGGTCCCTCCCAATGGTTCTGGATCCTAAGATTTCCATGGGGGCAATTGATGAGCCAAAGGTCAAATTTCCTGTGACTTTCTTCTTCTGCATATAATATTAAAAATTTAAAAAAAACTAATTTCTGAAATTTTTTATAATATTTAAGACCCCCCCAAAAAATAAATAAATAAAGATGAGAAGGAGTTTGCAAGTTGAAGCGAGACTTGCTGTCTCTTCCTCAGGGCATATTTCCTCCCTCTCTTTTAACTTGTCCAGGAAGGAGATGGAAGGTGTCCGGCTGTTCCCTTGCATTGTGTTTATGGGGGAGTTTCAGAAAATAGTTTGAACAGAGAAAGAGAAACTGTGAACCTGAATGAAGAAAAATGGAAGCCCAGAGGAGAGAAAAAATGAGATACAGAGATTCACTACAGCATGTGGGGGGGAAATCCACCTGTGTAATCGACTCTCCTCATGTTCAAGTCAAGCAGGCATTTCTTTGCTGCTATCAACGCTCTGATTTCTGTCTTGCTGGGCAGTTAAGTGGGCTCGGATTTGGGGAGTTTCTTCTGATCTTGGCCCTGTTATGGCCGCAATGAACTGTCAGCACTGCCAGGGAAACCAAATTTCCCAGCCTTCAAATTTCACAAGGCTGACCTTGCGAAGTTACCGCCGAATGTCCGGGGGTGGGGGAGGCCCCCTGAGCTCCAGAGGGCCTGGGCCGGTTGGCAGTTGGAAAAACAACTACAAAAGACATTCTCAAAATCCCCATGTCTCTCAAGCCAACAAGAATCCCAAACCCTGCTGCCTACGGGAAGCCAGACTTATTTTCACTATCTTATCTGACATCAATCGAGGGGAAACAGAAGACAACTGTGTGGCTATCAAAAACAATTTACAGCCACGAAACCTGTGATGAAGAGTAACTGCCTTGGATGATTCCAGTAATTTGGAGAAGAACCTGAACATCTCATTTCTCTCCATCATTCATAAGCCACTTTCCATTATGCTGGGTTTATTAATTTTCACAACCAAAATTACTACTGAATTTTTTTTTTCTTCATATCCTGTGGGTCCAGGGGAAGAGTTAACGATTCTTCTGCTCCCTAAATACTTATGCATTTTCCCAAAATGGGGTCTTTATAACCAATACCACCCCAATACGTTCAATAAAAGGAGAAAAAAGGGAGCATAAAATTTCCCAGACTGGGCAGCAGATGAGCAGTGGGCTTCAGTGCTCTATGCCAGGTGTAGGCTTCTGTTGGTTGGGTTGGTGCAAGTCTCCTTAACTGATTAGATGTCAGTACAGGTTTACTGAAAGCTTTTGCAGGAATTGGGTAACACTGCAACACAATGCTTTCAGATGGTCATATCTTTGAAAAGAGAGCAGATTCAAATTCAAAAATAATATTTTAAAAGTCTTTAAATTTAGTGCCAATTAATGAGCATGCTTTTTATATGACAGTTTAAAAAGGGTCCCAGGTGTGGGACAGGACCCCCTGGTCTTTGTTCTGCTTCCCCATTCTCCACTGGTAGCAACAGAGGCCCAGGGAGTTTGGGTCTCAGACCCTGGAGAACCAGCAAGACAAGGTCTTCTGATTTCCTCACTAGTGTTCTTTATACAACACCAAGATGCTGTTCTAATGATAAAAGGTTTTTTAAGAGTTTGAAATGACCCGTGCAAAGACAAATACGTTTATTCCCTTACTATTAGAAGCAGTCATTTAGCTTGTTAGGGAATATACACGCAAGGACAAGGGCTGGTTGGGAAAGGAAGAAAATATGATTGTGTGATAAATTACATAGCCACTCCATGGTCCCTCCACTTCTTCCTGGGCCCAGTCCTCTAATTGCTCCAGTCTTGCCCCCACACTGACCCGCGATGCCTGAGAGGAGACACATGCTTCAGAATCATTTTCCTTCTCCTCTTCCCCATTAGCCAAGCCACCATCCCCTCAGGACTCTGCTCCCATCTGGACACATGCATTCCAGATGCTTTAAAAGTTCCCACTTCTTAAGATGAAGGTTCAAATGTTTAAAAAAAGGCAACTTAATTGTATTTAAAAATAGTATTGTATTTGGAAAAAATGATTTTTAATACTTTTGTTTTTAACAGCTGATCTTTTTGCACATATGTCTCAGGGCACTTAAAATACGTCCCTCGTCTTCCAAGTGTGCTGAGCTTTGTTTGCACTTAGGATTGTTCCTGCCTGAGCAAAGTGTGTTGCACCACCTCTATAACTCACTTTGTAGCATAGAGATGCTGGTCAAGAAAATTAATAGACTTTGAAGCCAGGAACCTGAGCAAGAAGCAAAAAAAGAGACCTTGACTCCAGGCATATTTTTCCTTTTGTGTTGTTATATAAATTAAAACTTGTGATGAACAATGCAAGTGTGTAGGAGTTCATATTTCTATGAAGGTTCTAAACCTATCAGGGTTGAACCTATAACACAGGGATTGTTCAGTGCTCTAAATGCACAGAACTATATGGATGTAGGTAACAGTAGGGGTGGGGAAGTGAGAGGATCAAGGAAAGGATTGCAAGGCTGGATCCCAGGAAAAAAGGATGCAATGGCATCTAGCAGTGTGAAGGGCAGAATTCATCATGAAGACGTCTCTAAAACATTAATATACCTTCTAGTTGATTTCTTTTTGCAAAGGTTACAGAAGTCCTAGATCTGATCCAACAGGTGTGGAAAGATTGCCACAGCAATAATGCAACATTAGTTGTGAATGAGACATGCTAACTTTTCAAAAACACAATTTACTATTTTGCAATGTTCAAAGGCTGCCAATATTGCCTGTCTGTTAATGCTCACTGCATTCATAATATATAATAAATAAGAGCAATTGTTATAATGTTGAAATAAAATGTCCACAACTTAAAAGTAAATACACTCCAAAAAGAACTGCTCTGGTCTTGCTGGGGAGCTGTTCTTTTAATGAGAGATACCATAATGAAAAATTCCTTATTAAATTTATTATGGCTTTTAATAACCTGTCCTCCAAATGTGAAAAGTCTGCATTGATATACTGGAAGTGTATGACCGGGAAACAAAGGGAGTGCATGTTTAATTACAAGAGATAAGACAGATTAGGCCATTTTTTATTTTTAAATGTGCTTGTTTCAACATTCATAAAAATAGCCAGATAAAACTGCTAACATCTGTTCCTCTTATACAAAGAACTGGCTCTGATAAAATTTTGGTCATATTATTACAAGATCTTAGCACGAGAGCGAAGAAATCTAAAGCAGAACGATGACAAACTGGACATTAAATCTTCACTAATACTGATGTGTCTGAAATCTACAGAACTTTTAATGTGCCTGTAATCCTGACCATTTGACAACCTTTACATAATGTTCCAGGCAAAGGTGACCTGGTCCTCCTCTGCTGTTGACAGTGCAGCTGAAAGGGCCCACCAATAAATGAGGCAGGATTATCTAGCCAGGATGGCAAACAACAGCTCATCATATGCACCAGGACATTTCCATAGCACATCGGATCTTTGCCGTCATGACACATGGATGAGTATAAAGCACATATTTCCCTAGATGCTTTCTAAGTGTTAAAGGACAAGCTTACGAAGAGCTGACCAGATTTAAAGACCAATTCCGTGCTCCACAATTTAGTCCCATTGAAGGAAGCTCTGAGATCTGTCAGTGTTGTGTTAGTGCGTCATCTCTTTTAGTTGCATTCTAATGATCTAATGATTTTAATGCGACCTTCCAGCTTAAAAATTGCAGGACCAAGGAATACACTAAATATGAGCTGCCAGAAAATAATGAAGAAAAAAATAAACCACCAACAAGCACCAAGAGGTTTTATGCGAGATGATAAAAATTTAGCAGGACTTGAGCAATATGTTCAAGGTATCTGCACTGATGTACCCCGTAAAGAATGCTACTTTTGCCTCATGATTCATGGGAAAATTATCGAAGGGAAGCTTGGGTGCTTGTTGTCAATTCATAGCCTACAAGTCACCTGTTGTAAATTTAGTTTATAATAGTGTAATTAGCTGCCACATGGCCAGATTTTCTAAATGCTCTTTCTCCTATTGGGAGCTTGAGGATTTGAATGCCACAGAATATCAATACCAATCTTTTACAGCTCTTTGCCAGAGCAGCCTCAGGATATGTTGGGCTGGCGTGGTAACTGCATTAGAGAATTGAGTTTGTTCTTTTCCAGAAGACAAATATACTATCTTTGAAACCACTTACAAGGGGAAAAAAATAGGCATTAAATACTAGAGTATAACACCAAAACAAACTTGTAAAGAATAGGAGTAACCCAGCATTGTGAAAGATATAGAAACTTTTAACTCCAAAACAGAAACTTAGAATACATTACAGACAACATGCTTAGAGAAATATAACATGGAGGGAAATTTAAGTTTACAACAGTGAAATCTAATATATAATAACAACAATTATGTTTTTGTAGCTTCTTAGATGATTAAGAATATAAATTGAGTTTTCTGAAATATTGTAGAATGCAGCTGAGCCCAAAAATAATAGTCTCAAGGCACGCTGCCAGCAAAAGAGAGGGGAAAAAAGCATTAACTTCTTAAAATGAAAAGTATTCAAAAATAATTGAAAGCTTTCATTAAGGAAGATTTTAGTTAACATGTAAAGGCTAGTTCACTTGCTTATATTTGTCTAAAACTCTAATTTTGATGCATACATATATACACTACAAGAATTTTTAACCTGACTGTATTCATACCACTAGACTTAAGAAGCACTTTACAAATTGTGGATAATTTTTAAGAAATTAGTGCAAATCACTTTTATAGAAAGGTACAGAAGCACATAATTTCTGAATGAATCTTATTCTATGTCAAATTGAATAGATTTATCTTTATGAAAATCTCATAAAAATCTGAAGCTGTTAGGATTGTGAGCAGAATTTTAAGAACTATAGGAGCTTGGTGGCTCTTTGAAAGACATGCATCTCTAATTCCCTTTCTCACTTTTACTTACGTCTTCCAATTTTCTCTGGCACTCATGAGTTGGCAATTCTATGACTACATACAAGGCATGATTCATGAGGGACATAACTCCAGATGGCATTGAGATACTCCTGCAGCTATTGTATGTAGCTTGGCTGCCTCATACATCAGCTGTGTGAATACTATGTGTTGGCTCTTCATGTGGATGATACTTTGCAATTGTGAAAATAACCAAAAAGTAGTCATCAGGAAACATCTATCTCCATGAGCACACAATGTGGAAACTTTGCTTTAAAATCTACTCATGGTCTAATTTTTGAGGCATGTCAATGAGATTATTGATTAGGTAAATGCTTTTACATAAGAGCTATATGAACATTTGAAAAATGAATCTTAAAACATCTAATGTGTAGCATAATAGGGAGTTACTCTCTTCAGTGGAATATTATATATTGTCCCACCAAGAAATATAGAAAATGCAAACAATAATAGTGAGCATGTAATACATTTCCCAAGGGCTGAACTGGGTATGTGATGTGTATCTCATTTATTTTTCTAATATTATGGTTCAGTGAATTAAATTAACTTGCCCATAGTCTCAGTAACCTACAATAATAAAAGCATAATATGCTAATTAGACTGGACAGCCAAACAACCTTCTGGACATCCTTCTGGATGACCTTCCTGATGAAGCTGCGGCATTGGGGGCCAAGGCAGAAGCAATTAGGGGTGATCAGGCAGGCAGGCAAGTAGTTAGGGGTGATCAGGCAGGCAGGTGAGTGGTTAGGGGTGATCAGGCAGGCATTCGAGCAGTTGGAGGCAATCAGGCAAGCAGGCAAGCAGTTAGGAGCCAGTGGTCCCAGATTGCAAGATGGATGTCCGACTGCTGGTTTAGGCCCGATCCCACAGGGATTCCCCCGAGGGGTACCAGATTGTAAGAGGGTGCAGGCCAGGTTGAGGGACATCCCCCCAAGCCTGTGCATGAATTTTGTGCACCAGGCCTCTAGTTGTAATATAAAGTGATTAAAAAGAGTCCTAATGGAAAATTTAAATATCGCCTATCAAAAACTATGTGAAAAATTATTTTTAAAAATAAAAATATAAGAAATCATTAAATTAAAATATTTATTTAACTAGGAAACTCATGTGAACATGTAACTGTAAATATATTCTCCTTTAAGCATACTCCATGATGTATGACAAGATTGAAAAAAAGAAAATAATTATTTTAGTCACAAAAATAAAATGTTGATATAAATTTCTCAGTACTGAGTAATGGTCATTGCCCTATTAAAAATTATCTTTGCTTAATCATGCAGTAATTATGGAAAAGAGATCCACATTGCCAGTTTTCTGATAGCTTACACCTAGAGTATTTCTAATTTCCCTGATTTATTTGGTTATTCTACCAAATATACTTTTATACTTACTTACATGTAGATTTTTCTATTGAGAGTATAAATATAGATATGCGCAATTTACTTTTTTTCTAGGCTAAATATTTAACAACTCACTAAAGTATTTTGAATGTATACTTTTTTTGATAGTATACATATATACACAAGTGTATACAGATGTACAGATAAATATACACATATATAGAGATATACACATATATGTTTACTCTTTTCTATGATAAATTATTTTTAGCAAAGCAATACATGTATTGGTTAAAAATACAAGTAGTTCTTCAAAGTTTGTAGTAAATAAAATAGCTACCCCCATCCCCACCTCAGTGACCCACCAGCCATTTTCAACTCCTTTACTTGTTTCTTCTGATATTTAGCTCCATACTTCTAAATGTTTATAGAGCCATTGCTTGATTTTTAAATTTTAGACATTGTCTATCTATCTTGTTCTTGTTTAAAAGATTAAAAATCTCACTATTTACCCTGACTCAATTCTTTCAATCAAACACTATCACAGGTTTTAATTAAATAAGTACTGAGTGTTTATATTATTAGAAAAAAAGAGGAAAATTATTCAAAGTTCAGTATATTTTTAGTCATATGCATTTTTTCCTAGAGATAAAATGGCCTTGTCATTTTTTGTGTGCTTTCTATATCCTCTAATTGCCTAAAGTTCTATGTAGAATTAAAAAATTATCTTAACTAATAAAAGCATAATATTAAAATTAACCATTTCTCCAGGACGGGGTAAGCCACGCCCACCAGCCAATCAGAGTGACTGTATGCAAATTAGCCCAGACAACATGGCAGCCACCACTCACGGACCTGAGTAAACGGCAGCTTCCATTGCAGCAGGAGTGAAAGTGAAACTGCCGCCTGCTCCGCTTAAACTGGCTCAAGCAAAACACATGTTTGCAACAAAATAACAATCATAGAATCCTTGGGAGCTAAAGGAAACAGCAGGCCTGGCCTCACCACTAAGTAACATTGTCTCCTTATAGACACCTTGAGGGGAAGCAGATAGGAGGCTTCATTAGTAGGCCAGCTTAAAGGAACAGTGTATCAATTATAAAAGATAAACAAACCCAGAAACCTGCATTCAGCCAGCCTTGCTGGGACATTGGGTCAATGGGAGCTGTGGGCAGCCTTAAAGCCTAAAAGCACCAATCAGCCCGTCACCCACACTGGCCACAACCCAATGGAGTGAGGGACGTTCCTAGGGGGCTTGGCCAGCCTGGAGATAGTCATCAGCCCCTCCCCTAGCCTGGTCAGGCACGCCAGCAGGTGGACATCCCCAGGGGGGTCCCAGACTGTGAGAGGGCACAGGTGGGGCTGAGGGACCTCCCAAGAGCACAGAGCAGCTACAGGGTGGAACAGTACAGGGCCCAGGACCGGTGAGTGGTAAAGAGGCCTGCTTGGTGGCTCCCCAGGCCCTTTGTGGGGCACCGGGGAGCGGGAAAGAGATGGTGGCCTGCTTGTCGGCTGCCCAGGCCCTTTGAGGGGCATTGGGGAGTGTGAAAGAGGAGGCGGGGGGTCAGCGGCCTACTTGGTGGGCTTCCCAGGCCCCTTGCAGGGCACCTTGGAGCGGGAAAAAGTAGGGTACCGATGAGTGGGAAAGAGGCGTCAGGGGGTCGGCCTGCTTGGTGGCTGCCCAGGCCCTTTGCGAGGCACTGGGGAATGGGAAAGCAAGGCTGCAGGGGCTGGGGTCCTGCTTGGAGGCTCCCCAGACCCCTTGGCGGCACCAGGGAGTGGGAAAGGAAGGCAACAGGGGACCGGTGAGTGGGAAAGAGTTGGCGGCCTGCTTGGCGGCTGCCCAGGCCCTTGGCGGGGCACTGGGGAGCGGGAAAGCAAGCTCTTGGGGGCTGGGGGCCTGATTGGCAGCTCCCCAGGTCCCTTCCGGGTATCAGGGAGCAGGACAAGGCTGGCCTGACCATGAGGCGGGGTTTTCCCTGCTTTCTGGTGGCTGGAGGAAGATGGGCAGTAGGCAAGCTTGGGAGGCAGGCAGCACTCAGCCCTGGCCACAGCTCAAAAAAGAGAACAACATGCAGGGGAGGGCAAGAGTCTGAGAAATCAACATAGAGGGGGTGCCTGTTCCAAGCCTGGTGGAAGGCCCCCAGCAGGTAGACACACACAGGAGTACTGCTCTGAGCCTCAGATGCGGCTGGGGGCAGGTCCCCAGTGGCAAGAGACACACACACACACACACACACACACACACACACAAAAGGTGCCTGGCAGACTGGGCCATCATAGGACATCCACTGAAGGGTTCCAGACTGTGAGAGGGGGCAGGCTGGACTGAAGGACCCCCTCTCTCCCCCCCATGCATGAATTTTGTGCACCGAGCCCCTAGTTTTAATATAATACCTGGCATTTGTCACCATCACTTCCATTGTTTCTTGGAGTTTTCCATTGTCCTGCACCATTCCTTAAGTATACAATATGTTTCTCCAAGAATATGGCTCAGCTATCATTAGGGGACTTCCCTTCAGCATCATACTAGGGAACCCCTGTGCCCTTCTCCTGTGTGAGCTCTTTATTCTGAGACCCCATGACTTCCTGTTTTATGGTCTACTCTCTCATTCAGTGGCATACATCATCCTATAGTTTCCAGAGAAAGTGTTCATGGCATCTTTTTAAAGACATTGAGGGTCTTAAAATGCCTTTGCTTTAGTTGCATACTTGATTTTTAACTTTTTGGGTATAAATTTCTAGATTAGAAATAATTGCCCTTACACTCTTAGAGATACTGAATCATTTTATCCTAATTTCCAATGTTGTTATTTATTAACTTTATGATATTTCAGTTCCTGATCCTCTATACTGTATAATGAATCTGAAAGCTTTCAAGATTTAGTCATTCTTTTAAAAATATTTATTGAGAGTCTTTTATATGTCAGGCACTGATATAAGAGGTAAGATTTCTGTCCTTAAAAAGAAGGCTGCTCTCATAGAGCTTATATTAGAGTAAGAGAGATACATAATGAACAAGATAAATAAGTAAAGTACACATTATATTAGAGAATAACAAGTACTAAGGACAGAGGGAAAGGCCAGGAAGGGATATAAAATGTAATTTCAAACAGGTAGACCATGAAATGCCTCATAGAAAAGACTGACTTCTATGACTTCTTAGTTTAGATCTAAAGGGAGAGAGAAAGAGAGCCACATGGTTCTTTGGGGGAAATACTCTAAACGGAAAGAACAGCAGGTGCACATGCCTGAGGTTAGAGATTCCTGGCATGTTGAATAACAGCCAATTGGCTCATTGTAGCTACAGCAGAGAGAATGAGGCATAGAAAGGTAGGAGGGAAGTTCAGAGAAGTAATTAAGCAAGCTATAACTTTCCATCTGAGTAAACGGGGAAATTAGAATATGGATTTGAACATGACTTGGTTTTAACAGGATCCCTTTGGTGATTGTATTTACAATAGAAAAGAGGAGTGGGGCAATTGCTGAGGCAAGGGGGTACATTAGGAGATGGTTGAAACAATCCAGGTGAGAAATGGTGGTGGCCTGGAATCAGTTGGTGGCAGTGGGAAGTAGTGTGAAGTCACCAGATTTTGGATATAATTTTAAAAGTAGATCCAACAATATTGGATGACAGATGGCATGTGAGGTGCAAAGAAGGAAGAATGTTCAATGTTTGCACCAATGTTTTTGGCCTGCAAAATGGAAAGATGGTGCTGGGAATATTAAGGAATTTCATTGTAACTATAATGATAAGCCTTTGAAGAATTTCATTTAGAGAAATGGCACGATCTGGTATATGGTTTTATACCTCTCTCTGCTGTTGTGTGGTGAATGAATTAAAGTCAACAGGACCAGCAATGAAGCTAACAACCAGTTGGAAATTTGTTGATGTGGGCTGAGCTAGCATTCCTGTTGACTTGGTCCAAGTTGGTAGCAGCAGAGTGAAGTGGAGACATTCATGCTGTGAGCTTTTAGGTTGGACCAGCAGAACTTTCCAATTGGTTGAAGGTAGAACATTTGGGAATCTGGAAAAGAGAAAAAAAAGAGTAAATTTTTTGTGCTTAGTAGTTTAAGCAAATCATGGCACTTGACTGCTGATGGGGAAGTCTGGGAGAAGAAAAAAGAAATAAAAAGGACAGGTTCATTTTTAAAATATTAAGTTTGAACTTCTTAGACATTCAAGTGGACAAGCAAAGTAGGTAGCTAGACATATGACTCTGGAACTCATGGAAGTGGTTAGATTTGGGGCAGTAAACTTTTTTATTATTATTATGCACCATTCATTCTCCCTTCCTAACATCACTCTAATTTCATATTATTATTGAAATGTAGGGTTTAGGGTGCAGACTTCTAGTGGGTCCTTGTCCAATGAAGATGAAGAATAAATTCATGGACTAACAGATTTATTTTTTAAAATGTACAAGTTTATTGGAAGCATATACAAACTCTATCTTGGCAGGGGTGTCCCCAAAGGGGACCCTCTGGGAAGGGGATCCCAAATGAGAAAAGCCAATTCTCTCTCTCTCTCTGTCAGAAATTCAAAATTCTAAAATCTGTCTCCTGTCCCTTTGTCTCTGGTTTATATGTGCTGTACATCTTTGTCTGACCCTGACCCTTCCTTTGTCTGACCCTTCCTAATTGGACCTTCCTCCTTGCTTTCCTCATTGGTCACTCTGCTACATGGTATCAGTTTCAAAGCTCAAAGCAGAGGTGGTGCCCCTCTTTTTCTCTCCCCTTATCTTGCAACATTCCTCTATCCTCTATGAAAATATACTTCCTTCTTCCCAATATCCTGTGACTTTCCTTTATCCTCTGTGAATGTATCTCTCCCTGTCTTCCTTATCCTATATCATTTCTCTATCCTCTGTAAGATAAGTATTTTGGCATCTCCAAGCCCCCATCTCCCATGGACCTTCTTTATTCCATAAACCTGCCTGTTTTGTCTCTAAAATTTCTTTCATTATTTCTTCTCCCTTTGTGTGGTCTTTATGGAACAGTAAATACAAGTGGTCTGTAATACACAGGTACCTGACTCTTCATTTTACCAGCTTGTACAACCAAGAGGTACATTCATTGATGAACACGGAGTTTCATCTTTGGAAGAGATATGCAGTAGCCATAGCATTGTATAGTGCTTGTTCCAATAGATGCAATAGACATAAATAAACCCAAGAGCATAGAGAAAAGACGAGGCATATTAGCTCTTAAATTTTGGTGCTCAGATGTGACATGTTCCATTTCATTTCTTCTTTCATTCTTCAGTTGAAACTAATCACCCCCACCCTCAGTAATTACAAGAGGACAAGCATGTAGACTCTTCCCAAGAGTTTAAGAAATACTGACTATGAGATGCACTAATGGCCTTAACTGAGTTCTTTTTCCAAAAAGTTTTAATTCTTCTGATTATGTTAGAAATAGCATTTTAGAGTTGATATATGTCTTTAAGATGCTTTTAAATAAGAAGAATATGTTCCTGACAGAATTTTTTTCAGAAAGAGACAGAAGATCAGAAAGAAAAATCATTTGAAAAACAAGAAATTAATTTTCCTTCAGTGTACACAAAACAATACCTTTAAAATTCAACTGCCTAATCCTTTAATCTGAGGAACTTTCTCAATTACCTCTGTATTCAAGTAATTTTAGCTTCTTTTACAAATAACAATCCTTCCCCCAACTGCCACCACCCCAGTCAGTATCTTAACACAGAAAAGCTTTATTCCTGCAGGTGTTATTGGTCAGGAGATTCCAGCTATAATTTTTAGACCCTGGGCTCCTCACTTCTTTTCGCTCCATCATCTGCCTAAGATGAGATCTTTTAAGTCTAGAGGGAATAGGAGAGTCAGGCTCACTGTTTAATAGCCTTGTCCAGAAGTAATGTACACTATTCCACTGAATGGTTGAGAACTAATCATATGGCTCCATCTACATGCAAAAAAGTCTGAAAAATGTAGTCTCTACCTGAATAGCCACTTCCCAGCAAAGATTCAATTTTGCAGAAGAAAAAGTATGAATTTTTGGTGGATTCTGAACAACAACCAAAATACAAACTTACCTAACTATTATGTAACTAGATGCCCAGTGCACGAAATTCATGCACTCACGAGGGCAGAAGTGGGGGGGTGGGCGGAGTCCCTCAGCCCATCCTGCACCCTCTTCCAGTCCAGGAGCCTTCAGGGGATATGGGGAAGGCTCCCGCCACCACCACTGTGCTCACCAGCTGCAAGCCTGGCTTCTGGCTGAGCACACTAAACCTGTGGGAGCTCCTGCATTGCACTTCAAAGTGACTAGTCATTCCACTGTTTGGTCTATTTGCATATTAACCTCTTATTATATAGACTATGAAATACAAATATTGAATATGTTGGTAATTCATATTTAACACTCAAAATATTATAAGATTTACCCCTGACAGAAACCAAGTCCTTGAGGAACTTACCTTCTAAGAGAAGATAACATACATAACAGAGGTAATTTACCAAGGCAGTGAAGGGTGGTGGAAGGAGACGATGCCGCACTACTGGCTGTCTGGCTAGCACTTTGTAATTGTGCTCAGTCAATTGCGCTCTCTCTAGGCTTTTGTGGTGCCATACAATGTAATCTCTCCAAGTGTCTTTCAAAACTGTTTGCTTCCTCAATTATGATTTAGTCTACAAATAATACACAATATACAAACATAGCAATTACCCAACAATCCCTATATTTGATGAATTAATAGTAATTCTTTAACTTCTTAAACTGTACTGACTCTCCCACCTGTGCATTGACCAAAAAGTTATAAGATGTTTCTCAGATGCTAAATAGTTTCATGTGGCAATTCACATCTGAAATCTCTGAAATCAGGAATGTGGGCTTATCCAACTCTTCACCTCCAACTCCTTGTGCATAGAAGACTTTCATAGATGTTTGTTAGAGTAAATTGAGTAAATTCTATGGAAATCTTGTTGAATTGTAGTAAGTGAGTGAGGTTACCATAAGGATATATTTTTTTCTAATTCAATATATTTATTAATGTGTTAGGGGAAGATGCATATCTCAGAACATATTCATAAAATGTTAAGATGATCCTAGCTTGGGGGCAGTATCAAACACCAGGGATACCAGAAATATAATGCAAAGAAGTTAGAACTGTCTACATAAAAAGAAACTTGGTCTTCAAAAATGTAGATGACTGACCATGGAAGAGATGATATGAATTCTTTCCAGGCAGTGGAATAAAAAATAAATCATAAATGATAATAATTTGCAAATTAGATCTTTGTTTCATATGATAAGGCTGTAAACAGAGCCATAGCTCTTTTGGCCTGAGTTTAGGAAACTTCATGTAATAAGTGAACCACAAAATGAGTTGTCTTTTTCTGTGCAATGCTAAAGATTTAAATTGTCCTAATTTCACCCAAAATCATTAGAAATAAGAGCTAAAGTATGAATTCAGGAACAACAAATAATGATTTTTACAGGTTGAGTAAATTGGTACCTATGACTAGCTTCCTTTGTACAAATACCTTGAGTACAACCTACTATACTGCCTCTATAATCTGAATTAATTTTCAGAACCACCTTTCAAGTGGATATTTCCTTTCATTTTACTCATGAAGAGAAGTCCAAAGAGTTTGGGTAATTTGTTTGTCAGTGTGGCTTTTCAGTCGGAAGTCACCCGGCTTCCAAATTCCATACTTAGATGAGAACAAAGAAAACAAGAATGTATTATTTTGTTAGGAATGTTACAAAGTATTTCCTTTCACCATTAGGAGCTATGAGGGTTTGTGAGAGGAACTGTATCATGAAACTGCATTATATGTTCTTCTATGATATCTACTTGTTCTAGACACAGATACCTTCTCCCACACTGTTGAGATGAGTTTTAAGAACATTCACCCTCATTCAGCCTGTTTCCTATCTCAAATGCAAAAGGTCTTTCTTATCTACTTGCGGCTGCTGGAATGGGAGTGACACAGCATGAACACAGGCTCCAGCATGAAATTGACCGTGGTTTCATCCGTATTCCTCCACTGCCTCGCTGTATGATCATGCACAGACAGGTTGATCTATCTCTTTGCCTCCATTTTCTTCAATAAAATAAGGCTAATAGCACCTATCTCTTAGAGTGGCTAATGAGATTGAAATGAGATAATGAGTGGGACGGAGTGAATCATCAAAAAAATAGAGTTACTGCTACTGATTGAGTGATAGGTATTACATGTATTTCCACAGGCTAGCACCAGTGGTATCTCTTGGAAATAAGATTGAGAGTTTCATAGTCAGAATGGCAATAATGCCAGGCATTCCTCCACTGCACAGTCCGTATTGTCAGATTCAACTTTTTCTTTCCCCTTGCCCCCTCTCTCTCCTCTATTGTGCTCTTAGCCTCTATCCCCTCATACTTTTATATGACTTGCATATGAATCTACCCATTGATTCACTCCTCTTGTTCATGAGATAAGGAAAAATGCCTATTCAACTTTTATACCACATCAAATTTCATACCACAACATCTTTATTAGTAGTAAGAATTAAAAAACTACTTGATATCTACAATTGAGAAACTTCTTTAAGTAACCACCCAAAGAGTCTCTCAATTTTACATAGAAAAAATTAAGATACCAGGCACAAATGTATTAATTTGTTTCATATTTATGGTTCAAATTTAAAAATCAAGGCACTGATTAATATACAAAATATCCTGATTAATTTTAATCCAGAATAAAACACTAATTTAATAAAGAATGCACACAGAAAGTATAGTTTAACAGCTATTAAAATTTATTTAGCCTTAAGCAAAATTGACATACAAATCAAAGAATTTTTTGCTAAAGGAACAAAATGGTAAAGATAAATAAATGAGATGAGGGGAAGGTATCTGAGAAATACTGGTAAATTCAGTATTCAAAAGTCTACTTTCTTATAAGAAACTGACAAAATGTGTAACATTATATACATATATTAAGTCAGTACATAACTAAAATGGACAGAACACTTAAAATCTTTATTTGCTTCACAAATAATGTTTTTCATTGCTCTTTTGATGTCCTTTGCAATACAATGAGTAAAATGTCATTATCAAACATCTGTGTCTAGCAATATGAGAGGAGAGAAATATAGTTTATAGTAAGGTATGAGCAGAATGTACAGGCATGTGAGAATGCACACATTCAGGGTGGGGCAAAAATAAGTTCACAGTTATGTGTATGCAAAATACAGAGTTTATTCTTGTATTATTGTTTATCATTGTACTAGAGGCCCAGTGCACAAAATTCATGCATGGGTGGGGGGAGGTGTGTATCCCTCAGCCCACCCTGCACCCTCTTCAATATGGGACCCCTCAAGGGATGTCTGACTGCCCATTTAGGTCCGATCCTGGTGGTTTATACCAGTGGTTTAAACCACTCAGTCAGACATCCCTTTCACAATCCAGGACTGCTGGCTCCCAATTGCTCACCTGCCTGCCTGACTGCCTGATTGCCCCTAACTGCTTTGGCCTGCCATTCTATCACCCTCTAACCATTCCCCTGCCAGCCAGATTGACTGTTCCCCTGCCGACCCGATTGACCCTACCTGCACTCCCCTGCCAGTCTGGTCACTCTCAACTGCCCTCCCCTACCAACCTGGTCATCCTTAACTTCCCTTCCCTGCCAGCATGGTCACCCCTAATTTTCCTCCTCTGCCAGCCGGGTTGCCCCCAACCGCCCTCCCCTGCAGGCCTGGTCCCCCCCAACTACCCTCCCCTGCAGGCCTGATCCCTCCCAACTTCCCTCCTCTGCTGACCTGAAAACCCTTAACTGCCCTCCCCTGCTGGCCTGATTGCCCACAACTGCCCTCCCCTGCTGGCTATCTTGTGGTGGCCATCTTGTGTCCACACAGGAGTGGCTATTTTATGTGTTGGAGTGATGGTCAATTTGCATATTACCTCTTTATTAAATAGGATTATTTTCCAAATGAACAATGATAAGCCTACTTTTACCCCACTCTGTATAATCACCCCACACAGGATTAAACAGTTTAGGTGAAAGTGTTAACCTTCTATTTTAATATGATTTATTGAACTGGACATTTCATGATCACAATGCAAGTCACTGTATGATATGCTAATACTCCAATGTAAAAAAGAAAAAAGTCATGATCATGATATGTGAATGTGGCAATCATCAGAATGTTTTCGACAAAGAAGACAAGATGATAACAAGAGCCATCTATTAACATTAGCACATACTGATGAACATTGGTGATGAGGAATTTGAATTTGTTTTATTTATCTTTGTTTTCTCTACAGAACCTAGTCTGATGCTTTGGACATAGAAAGTTCATAATGGTTTTTGAATGCAAGACAGTCCTATATAATAAAAACCTAATATGCAAATTGTCCCTTCTACTAAGTTCAATGACCAGGGGGTGGGCCTGGCCAGCCAACTGCCCACAGCCCCTCCTCCCGGGCTGGCCCAGCCTGATCGACCCCAATCTTGATAGGCTGGCTGGACCCCACTCGTGCACGAATTTGTGCACTGAGCTTCTAGTTGCATTATAATGAGCTGTGCAGATTAAAGTTAGGAAACCAAATTTATTCCAGTGTTCCAGATAGATCACTAAACCTGCTGAGCTGTCCATTTAGGAATAGCTGTGATTTAGTGAACTAGTTTATATTAGTGGAGTGACATCCCAGTGCCAGAACTGAAGTTCTTGCTTCTTGCCTTGCTGTTGACATATTGCTCAATACATACATTAACCACAGAAGATTTATGTCAACCTTTCAAAGAATAAATTCATTTCCCAAAACTTGTGGTTGGGAAAATGTGGTGATAATTTGATGTCTCATTAAGATTCAGAACCATTGTCATTAAGTAAAGAAAAGCATACTGAAAAGAAAGAGCCTGCAGTTCGTACAGGTGAATGAAGAATTGAAGAAAGGCTCTGATGAAGTGGGAGAAAATTCTAGCAGCTCTGTCCTTGATTCTGTGCACATGTGGGCTTCTGACCACTATAAAAATCTAAAGTTTTTTCAGACTGCTTTGCAGGCTGTACACAGAAAAGGGAAATTTCTCTACAGCATCTAGTGGATAGTTAGGTGTTGGACATAGTAAGATTCACAGTGGTTTTTGAATGCAAGGGCAGTACAGATCAAACTCTGGGGTAGCTGAGATCTGTAGTATGATTTATTATTGCTCTTGAATTGTTCCTTCAGATCCTCATAGTAACTGTCTGAGCAAAGAAGGGAGGGGTCTATGTTCCATTTTTGTTGTGGCTTATCCAAGATCACAGACTTGTAAGTTCCCTTTGTTTTTTTGCCCCCTAGATAAGTTGCTTTTCTGCTATTTTCCACACTCTCTCTTAGTTAGAGGACCCCCATCTCATGAAGGTGATCCTGAAGAATATGCATCTTCCTGAATTCTAACTACTTACAGCCCAGCACATTGCTGCCTTATTTTGTGTGTATCTACCTGTGCCTGCTTCCAGCCTTTCACTTGTCTAGTGTGAGTGTTCTGAGGTGCCTATGTAGTCTAGAACACTGAAACTGTTTCATTCAGAGGGGTTTGAAAACAATCTTTTCTGTAGAATAAAACATTCTACTACCCTGCCATGAAAACCAGCTGGCCATTGCCCAGGTGGTGTATAAGGAGCTCTGGGAAGTTTTATACCTTTCTTGTCAGTGTCATCCTACCCTTCAACTATAAGGCATTTGGCAAAACGTAAGGCTCTAGGGCATGAGATTCCCCAGGAGGATCCAGGTGGTGGACTTCTACAGAAGTTCTAGGGAACTCACTGTCCTAAATTTAAAAATTACATTGTCCCTTTGCCGTTAGCCATACCTTCCAGAATATTTCCGAAGCACCAGTTTTTTAAACAAAAGAGTATGTAGGGAGAATTATTTTTTCAGAGGAATTGAAATTCTTGCAGAGCCTGGAAGCAAATGAAAACACAAAGAGAATAAGTTGATTAGTTATAATTGGCCTGATGAACAAGCTTGTGACCTCTGCCTCCAAGGTTCCAGAGTTTGTGCTGTGTACTCTTTTTGTTGTTTACTGGCAGAGACATGCTGACTGGGCCCTAGGCCCTGAGCATGAGCAGAGAGAAGTCAAAACTCTACACAAAATGCCTCCTTATATTATGGCCAAACCGAGAATGCAAACTTTCCTCTGTTTCTCCCCTTCCTAACTCTCTTTGGAGTTAGTAGAAAATATGACCAGTAGGAACACTCTCCATCCCCAGTCAAATACCTGCTGTCCTAGGCACTTCACACCATCAAAAATGACAGTGAGATAATAAAACTAAGAATTGAAGTCTTTTAAATAATTTTCTACAGTTTTAGAGGAATTGTATGTAACAGTATCTGGGTTTTAATAAATAGCTGTTGATTGAATTAATATACCTGTTTCTACTAAACTAAAACAAATCAAAGAAAAGAGTTCTTGAAATACTATGTTTTACTTAGGGACTACTCATGGGACAGACTCCCAAGAAAAAAGACCAACCTAACAAAAAAGACAGCAGTTCCATGGACTAGAGCAGAGAAATGCTAACAAACCAAAAAGATAATCCTAGGAAAAGTATGGAAAACAATAGGAAGAGGAGGGGATTGATTCTAGAAATAGAGATTGTGCATGTAGAATTGTGCATGTTCTATATTTTGGAACATGACAATTGACTATAACATTGGCTGGTGGAGTTGTAAATAAGCTTAATGTTTCTCAACACAGTCAGATCCAGCCAGAAAACGTTACTAATCTGATCATAGTATGCTAGTAAATCTTCTTGTTCTTCCAGCCAGAAAGCCATTTGCAATCCATGGAATAATCCAATACAGCCTTTATGTTTCTGATAATGTTCAGGGGTAGGTATAATAGAGCCACCCAGAAATTTTTTTAAACAGATCAGAGCAAATACATACTTTATAAGATAAGAGATATCCTAAGACCTCCCTTATTGACCTACTTTGGTCTTCCTGCATTTGTTCATTTTACATAGGCACAACATGTATTTCAATGAGAAGCAAAAGTACAAAATATTGCTTCAACTTTTCCTTCTTAATCAAATACTAAAGGATTCTATACTTACCATGTAGAAAGTAACTTGCTTATGGTGATGGTTTAGATTTAGAGAAAATTATGGATTTAGTTTTATATAAATTTTAATTTTATATATTACATCTGTGTTCATTTTGAAAAAGTATCAATTTATGGATGCATGAATGAATGAATGGACAGAAGATATATAGATATATTCAGATATAATAACATATGCTTTATTCAAAGCTGTAGGAGATTCTTTATAAGTTTTCACTAAATTTTCTAATTTTATTGTCTTGGTGTCATTCTAATATATATATATATTAATATATGAGTATATATTTATTCTAATATAACATATATGTTCTATTATAGTATACTAGAGGCCTGGTACACAAAAATTTGTGCACTCGGGGGGGTCCCTCAGCCCGGCCTGTGTCCTCTCACAGTCTGGGACCCCTCAGGGTATGTCCACCTGCTGGATTTGGCCCCTCCCCCGGGGATTGGGCCTAAGCTGGCAGTCAGACATCCCTCTGGCAGCCCGGGAGCCCTCTGGGGATGTTCACTTGCCAGCAGGGAGCAGGCCTAAGCTGCAGTCAGATATCCTTAGCACTGCTGAGGAGGCAGGAGAGGCTCCCACCACCACCACTGTACTGGCAGCCATCAGCCTGGCTTGTGGCTGAGCAGAGCTCCCCCTGTAGGAGTGCACTGACCACTAGAGGGCAGCTCCTGCATTGAGTGTCTGCCCCCTGGTGGTCAGTGTGTGTCATAGTGACCAGTTATTTCCAGTCATTCTGCTGTTAGGGTCAATTTCCATATTACCCTTTTAATACATAGGATAGAGGCCTGGTGCTTGGGTGGGGGCCAGCTGGTTTGCCCTGAAGGTTGTCATGGATCAGGGTGGGGTCCTGCTGGAGTGCCTGGTCAGCCTGGGTGAGGGGCTGAGGGCCATTTTCAGGCTGGCCACAATGCCTTCAGGGTAGGGGTCCCCACTGAGGTGCCTGGCCAGCCTGGGTGAGGGGCAGATGGCTGCCCCTGCCCGCCCCCTCTGATCACTGCCTCCATACTTGCCCATGCCTGAGGCCTCTGGTGAAGGCCTCTGACCTGGGCAGGGGACCCCTAGGCCCCTCTGATTGACTGTTCTGCCCCTTGCGCCCCCCATCTCCCCCACCACCTGCCTGGCTAACAGGCCTGACCACTTCAGTAGCGGGGCTGAGCCTGACTGGGTGCCGCCATCTTGTGGCTATGGGTGTTGCCATCTTGTGGCCATGGGGGAAGCCATCTTTGTGATGGAGTGACCCTAATTTGCATATTACTCTTTTATTAGATAGGATGGTGTTAAAAGCACAGGCAACAAAAGCAAAAATAGACAAATGGGACTATATCAAACTTAAAAATATTTTTGCATCTAAGGACACAATTAACAGTTTTAAAAAGTCAATCTAAATAATAGAAAATATTTTCAAATCATACATCTGATAAAGAAAATATTTGCAAATCACCCAGATATATAAAGAACTCCTAAACTCAACATTTAAATAACTCTATTAAAACATGGGCAAAGAACTTTAATAGACTTTTTTCCAAAGATAATGTACAAATGACCCAGTATATGAAAATATGTTCAACATTACTAATTATTGGATAAAGGCAAATCAAAACCACAAAAATGATATCTTATCATCTCACACCCATTAGAATGGCTACTATCAAAAAAAATAAATAAACAAATAAATAGATGTTGGTGAGGAGATTGAGGTATTAGAACACTTGTGCACTGTTTGTGGGATTATAAAAGTATGCAGCATCTATGGAAAACAGTATAGAGAGTCCTCAAAAAATTAAAAATAGAATGATCATATGATCCAGCAATCCCAAGTATATATGGGATACCATATAATATATATAGAATACTATATGATCCAGCAAACCAAGGATACATATCACTGTTATATATCAAAAAGAATTGAAAACAAGATCTTGAAGAGATAATTTGTATACCCATGTTTCTAGCAGTACTATTAACAATAGGCAAGATGCAGAAGCATCTCAAATGTTCATCAACTAATAAATGAATAAAGAACAGTGGTATATACATGCAATGGAATATTATTCAGCCTTAAAAAGGAAGGAAATCCTGTCACTTGCAACAACATAGATTAACCTTGAGGAAACCATGCTAAGTGAAATAAGCCAGTACTAAAAAGACAAATACTATATGATTCTACTTATGTGAGGTACTTAGAGCAGTCAAACTCACAGAAATGGAAAATAGAATGGTGGTTACCAGAGGCTGTCATAGAAGGGAAAGCAGAGTTGTTAAATTGGTATAAAATTTTAATTTGCAAGATAAAAAAAGTTCTGGAGAGCTGCTTCACAGCAATGTGAATATACTGAACACTCCTGGACTGCACACTTAAAAGTGGTTAAGATGGTAAATTTCCTGTTATTGTTTCTTTTAAAACCATAACACAAAAAGGGCATCAGTAATTCCAGCTCACACTCAAGTTTCCACATTTTGCAAGCTAAAGGGTTTGCAGACATGTTTTTAAAGCCCTAAAATATGTTTGATTTTTTTTTTTTTTTGTCTTCAGGAACCTTTCAGAAATGTTTCTAAGTAGGCTAACTACTTAAAATTGGCAGGCAAAAAGTAAGTTCAAAATTAATTCTCTAGCTTTTTTCAAATTAACTTTGATTTCACAACAATTAAGTTAATTTGAATAGCATCTTTTTCTAGTTAACAAAAGTGAAATGTGTGTTAATAAATCTTAAATGCTTTCATTGAAATTGAAAAAGAAGAGAATTAATATGAAACTGCTTTTTCACCCAATAGATATATATTTGAAACTAATTTAATTCTTACAACAAATTGAGCCTTAAGTGAAATCATTTTATATATTTTGGGAAACTGCACTCACAGATTTTAATTGGATTTGTCAAAAATAATATGGGGGAGTTGCTGAAGGCAGAAGCAAAAATGGACTACATTGGAATGGAATAGGAGAGTAGACCTGACAGTGGCAGAAATAATTTTAATAGGATTAGGGAGACTGGCTTTAGAAGTAGTTAGTTAGACAATGTGTATGTAAGACAAGGGACTATCTTAGTGTTGTGAAAGTCATGAAATGCAGATTAAAGCAGACAAAGTGGTTAAGCATGGAAACTGGGCTGTGGTCTGAAGGCATAGAAGATCTTGAGATTACTGTGCTGGTCTTGTTCTAGTTGATTGACTCCATATCACATGCCTCTAAAATCCTATCAACCTGTGACCTTTCTCTTTCATTCAGTCAGCAAATTGTTATTGAGTACCTAGTTTGTACTAGGCATCGTGTTAGACCCTGTCGATACAATGGTAAACCAAACAGATTCAGTCCCTCAAGTAGCTTACAGTTTTGTGGAAGGAAAAAAGCAGTATCAGATGGTTAGTGCTATGGAAAATTTGACACGGGGTATTATGTGGTGGTACATAGTGGCAAAGAATCCCTGTTTGTAGGGATATAGAAGGTATCTTAGAGGAATCAACCAATTCAGCCATGAGGGAGGAGTCCAGGATATTTAAGCTTCTTCATTTTTTGTCCAAAATTGTAATGTTCTCTAAAGAACTTCTGAGTTCCTCTATGTGTCTTCAACACTGGAGTGTTGAGGGGTTCAGTTACCACACCTCTTCTCCTTCTCATCTAAACTTGCTCCTTGGTGATCTCATTTATTCTGAGGACTAAATATCATCCAAATATTGATATCTCCTAAATTAATATCTTTTCTAAAATCCATTCTTGCATATCCAGTTATTTACTTGTCATCTCCACTTGGTACCTAGTAGTCCTTTCAAAATCTTAATGTGTCCCAAGTTGAAATCCTAAAACGTTCCCCCTCCCTCAATCTCATCCATCTCAGTAAATGAAAATTCCATTATTCCAGTTGCTTATGCCAAAAATATTGAAGTCATTGTGAGTCCTCTCTCACACACCTGGTCTGTTAGTAAATATAGTCATCCTATCTGTGTCTACCACCTGAGTCCAAGCTCTATTATCTCTCACCTGGATTATTTCAGTAGCTTCCTAATTGGCCTTGTTCTCTACAATCCATCCCAACAGAACAGCCAAGGGATCTTCCTAAAATATTATGCCACTTCTCCGTTATATCTCACTCAAAGTTTTAAGGCAAAGTCCTTAACTTAATCTACAGTTTCCTCCATAATCTCATATCTTCTTTATCCCTTTAACATTCTAATTTTCTCTCCTACCGGAATTTTTAAATTTTTGGGTATATTCCTAATGAGGACAATAACACCACCTGGCACATAATAAATTGACAATTAATATTTGTTGAGTGACCGCTCTCCTTTCCCACTCATATTTCAGACAATACCCTTCTCTCCAAGCCTAATCCTCTGTTACGTGACCTATACCCTGACAGTCTTGCTTAGAATATTGGTCTCCTAAGCATTTCTCTTTTTAGAAATATTTTTATTGATTTCAGAAGGGGAGAGGGAGAGGGAGATAGAAGCATCAAAGATGAGAAGCATTGATCAGCTGCCTCCTGTATGCCCCCTACTGGGGATCAAGCCTGCAACTTGGGCATGTGCCCTGACCAGGAATCGAACCATGACCTTCTGGCTCATAGGTTGATGCTCAACCACTAAGCCACACTGGCCTGGCAGCATCTCTCTTTTTATCT